>CAUHTR010000524.1:0-124931 GCA_959609185.1 Schmidtea polychroa | reverse complement strand
TATTATAGAAACTTTTACATTTCGTAATTAGGTGTATGACAAAAACCATTTTTATTTTCTTCCTAAAATATTGCTAACTGTCTATATAAAAGATGTATTATAAGTATTCAATATATTCATGTTCTTATCTATATATATCGAATATTTATTATTAATTCAGTAAAAACAATTAAAATGGAGCTTTGGAGCTAGCAAAACCTGACATCCGCAAAAATTTTATGTTAAAATTTATAAAAATACACCAAATGAGTAGATGATTGGGCACCGCTGAACAGGACTTCCCTAGCAAAACCCCCCCCCCGGGGTAACAAATTTTCTAATTCTGAAAAGTACATTTTTTTTTTCAAGTTCATTTGTAGAACAAAGACATATGACTCCATCAAGGACATTGAACCAAGACCATGACCTCATCGGATGACTCATAAAATTTTCAAAAGTCATTTGTAGACAAAACCATGACTCATAGCAAGGTCATATGACTCATTCAAGTCCATTTAAACGAAGACCATGACTCATTCAGTGTCATTCTCAAGGTCCGTATGACTCCTTCAAGTTCTTTTCAAGGTCGTATACTCATTCAAGTCATTTTCAAGGTCGTATGAACTCATAAAATTTTCAAAGGTCATTTGTAGAACGAGACATTTTTTTTTCAAGGTCATTTGTAGAACAAAGAACATTTTTTTTTCAAGGGTCCATTTGTAGAACGAAGACATTTTTTTTTCAAGGGCTTTTTGTAGAACAAGACAGTTATTTTTCAAGTCATATATTATTTTTCAAAAATATTTTATTTTATTATTATTTTTTTCAAATATTATTAACTGTGCCAGCGGAGTTCCTCCTTTTCGGGCGCCAGAACTTTTTGAGTTTCCAAATGTATTTAAAAAGTTGATCATCATTTTTGATAAGCGTGGTGCAGAGACCTTTCGAATGGCTATTGAAATATTCTCATCATCACTATTCATAAGTTATTAACATTTTCCCGAGACCTGTTTTCAGAAGGTCATATAATTATTATTATTTTTCAAAAAATATTATTACTGTGCTAGCGGGAGTCCTACTTTTCGGGGGCGCCAGAACTTTTTGAGTTTTCAAAATTAATAAACAATTGATACATCATTGTTGAAGGCCCAAGAACGGAATTCTATCTTTTGAGCCCTAGAATAATTTTTATATTTAGTAGTATAAAGTTATTAACATTTTCCCAGACCATTTTTCAAGGTCATGTTGACTATTTTATTATTATTTTTTGCAAATATTATTATTTTCAAGGTCATATTATTATTTTTCAAAAATATTATTATTTGCAAGGTCATATTATTATTTTTCAAAATATTATTATTTTCAAGGTCATTTGTAGAACAAAGACATTTATTTTCAGGTCATTTGTAGAACAAAGACATTATTTTTTCAAGGTCATATTATTATTTTTCAAATATTATATTTCAAGGTCATTTGTAGAACAAAGACATTTATTTTTTCAAGGTCATAATTATTATTTTTCAAAATATTATTATTTTCAAGGTCATTTGTAGAAACAAAGACATTTCTTTTTCAAGGTCATATTATTATTTTTCAAATATTAGTATTTTCAAGGTCATTTGTAGAACAAGACATTTATTTTCAAGGTCTCTGTAGACAAAGACATTTATTTTCAAGGTCATATTATTATTTTTTAAATTTTAAAAGGTTCCCGCCACGAAAATTCATCGATAGCTCATTTTAAGCTCAATCCAAGACCTTCGAATGAGGCCATATATCTCGTTATTCATTATGATTTCTAAAGATATTATTATTATTATTATTATATTATTAATATTATTATTATTATTATTTTATTATTATTATTATTATTATTATTATTATTATTATTATTATTATTATTATTATTTATATTATTAGTATTATTATTATTATTATATTTTATTATTATTATTATTATTATTATTATTATTAATCTATATACTCCGAGTCTATATACTCATAGTCTATCCGACAAATATTTTGTCCCCCTATGGGTAATGCTCACAAGGTGTACTGCTCACGCTCAACAAATCAACAAAAACATACATGTTATTTAAACAATAAAATTAAATATTGATTTACATGTATATAGTATGATATTCATTAATTAGTGATGAACAGGCTTGACACTTGCGAATAGTCTTCTTGTGACACTCAGAACAAACAATCACGTGACACACACGGTAAATACCAAAACCGAAACTTGATTTCTTTACAAATTGGACAAGTCAAATACCTTTTCTTAATATCGTTCAGTTTTTTCGTTAGCTTTATTTCAATCAAATCGGCTTTTGCTATCCATTCATAAATCATCTACTATATACAGGTTTCAACCTTAAAAACATACAACTCCAAAAGTATTCATTCAGTGATTCGTTGTTTACCGCTATTTTTTCTAAGTACATTAAATAACAGGATAACTTTAAAATGGATTTCTCATAATTAAATAAATCCCTCAAATATTCAATAGAGGAATGTTTTGAAAATTTTTTAAAATATTTATGATTTGCGTATCAGTGTAAGTATCATGATTATTTAAAAATCTTCAACTGCATTGTTAAAAATTTCGATGAAATTTCGGAATAGGTTGGACTTCTTTGCTATAAGTAACATTTTTATAAATATTGACAAAATAATAATAATGATACCAAATGATTTACACATTCATCAGTTTTTACTCGTAGAAATCATTAGTAATAAATTTCTTAATAAATTTCTTAATAAATAAATTACTTTTGTTTTTTATATTTATAAAAATTGAGATAGCCAATCAAATATTATTATTATTATTATTATTATTATTATTATTATTATTATATTATTATTATTATTATTATTATTATTATTATTATTATTATTATTATATTATTTTATTATTATTATTATTATTATTATTATTATTATTATTATTATTTTATATATTATTAGAGAGCAGTAGCTGCATGCTGACTGCAGACTACTATGTAGCTACGTGCTCACTGTAGACTACATTATTATTAGAGAGCAGTATGCATGCTGACTGATTGTATACCAAATATATAAAAACAATCACAAAATTTTACAAAATAATATCCTTTCTATGCTGAAACATTTTCGATAATTAATTAAATATAATGTTTTAGCATAGAAAGAATGGTGAAAACTATAACGAGTTTTCAATAAAAATATATATAAAGAATACAAAAAATTTTTTTTTTTTTTTAAAAAGATATATTAATCTGATAAAACAATATCATCAATGTCTGTTAAATCAACATTGTTTATAGGGCTGTCTGGATCATCGAAAGATGGGCTTTCTCCACCAAAAAGCGTCCAATCTCCTCAGGAATAAAAACTTGGCCACCAATCTCCTCATGATTTAATACTTGGCCAGCATCTGTTTCCTCAAATCCTAAATAATGCCCATATGCCATACTGGAATTTTTTCCCCACCCAAAACGCTTGTCGTCGTTGTTTGACAATGCGATTTTATTGTTTTTTAAATGTAAACAATTGATGGTTCCGCGTCCCTATCCTACTTTGTGGTACAGAAAATACTACGTTGTTATTGTAGCATTCTAAATATGATTCGTGCTTAATTTCTGTACCTATTACCTGACTCCTTTTGCTTTCAAATGATCTTTAGCCCCTAACAACTATAGCACTTGGGTCTTAAGAAAAACCCATTCCTTATACCCTAGACCTTTACTTTCATCTTTAAATTTACCTATCACAGAATCAAGGTTTCTAGAGTATAAGGGATGTGCCGGGTCATAGTTGGAAGTGTCTAAAAGATTGTCACGAATCATTGCCGGCAAAAGAGTGTCAAGCTTACAGTGCCTAACCTCAAGAAAAAAGGAGTCAGTATCGCCGGCAACGATATTAATATCACAGTTAAATTCATTTCTATATTTGGCCAATTCGATATACTGTAACTGGTACATCCTCAGTTTAGACAGGTCTAGCACAGATTGACCAATGTAGCTAGGCCTGTCTAAACATATAGAATCCTTATACAGATGTGCAGCAATCAGGTCATCAGCAATTTTAATTGATTTTCCTGAAAGTCGGCTTTAGCATATACAATCATCTTTTCAGCTGAATTGCATAGCCTCAAATTCATCCGTTTGTTTAAGGTTTTCCACGGATTTCCCATACAGACTATTATTAAATAATTTGTATAAATCTCTATGCAGCTCGCATGTTGAATTTGAGCGCAAATTTGTATTAGTTGATATGTATTCTTTAAAAATGGGTGCATGTTTAAATTTAATTGCCCTATGTACATTTTAATTAAAGCCCCCAATTCAATATACAATTGAGAAGTCGCCAATGAAGAACATGGTTCTTCTTCGGCCAATGCGTGAGCATTAACTTCTCAACTTTCGAATCTGGCGGGCACATTTTTTCCGGAGCAATCGGAAAATCATTCAAATAATCATGCACACAAACAGGGATATCAATATCAACCCCATAGTATACCCATATGGAAGGTTATCGATATCAGCATTCTTACATTCATACAAGACAGAATCAAGGTCATCATACACCCATTCAAAATCAGCATACGGAAGATTTTGGCTTAAGGCCCAACCATACAAGTTATTTATGTCTATATACAAGAGTTCTGTGTCTTCAGAACTTGCAACATAATGTTTGTTAACAATGTTAACCCACCCCGTATCCCTCCTTCATAGAAATTAAACATTTCCATGTCCTGTAAAAGTTCAATGGGTTCCTTTAATGTCATAAGCGCTGAGGCCCATGACATACCGGGAATGCCATAAAAATTTGAGGCTCAAGACCATTGTATGCAATGGCCTTTTCCCGGAATTGTGTAAAATAATCTGCGAGGAGAAACACGTCAAGTTTAAGGTATGTTAACATATAGTCTAAACATATTGTTACAATTTTGTTGAGTCCAAATAACTTGGGCTAATTCATATCATCATTAGACACAGAATCCCAATAGGAGGTAGTTCAAGAGTTGATTCCAGGACCTCAGAGATGTAGCGAAGTCATAAGGGAAGATACCTTTTGCTCGAACAATGCGCCATCAAAAACAGAAGAAGTTAAAGGCAGATCGGAAAGAGTCTTAACAGCTTTTGCAAGTGATGAATTAACAAACTGCATGCTGTCAATAAAACGAACAGGCAATTTGTTAATGTACGCGATGAGAGAGATAAATTTTTCGTAGTAGTGGTTGGAATAATATTCAATTCCAAGATGGAAAATTACTCAAACCATACTTCAAAATATGATGGAGATCGTATCCCCTCATTGTGAAAAACAACTGGTAACTGTCTCTGGATTCTGCGAGACACATTACATTTCCTACAGGCAGCACAAGATACTTACCTGTGAGTGACAATGGTCCCTAACTCTATCTCTAATAATTTTTTACAAAGATAGCAGGTCCTGGAATCAAGAAAGCACGATCTTCAGCGAAAGACAAGGTTTGCATAGGTTTATTACAGTTAATTTCGTAATATGGCAGGACAATTGTGACAGCAATTTCCTCCACCTTATGCAAGAAAGACAGCACGCAATCCTCACCAACAACTCATAATAAAATTTAGTTTTGTTATAATTATTAATTAGTAACATGCCTGCTGTTATCGGCATATGTTTCTGATGGTGTGTGATATCCTCAGGTAAAATCGACTCAAAATCTGCATATATTACGAATGGCGGGGTTACTGTTTTTGCGTAGTTTGAAAATATTAAATTTTTCTCTTTAGGTAATGTATATAAAGTAGAACCTATTTGATTCTTACGGCATAGGTCTACATGGATATCATAAGCGCTCCTATGTCTGAAGCCATTAAGGCAATGTGGGCACCAGTTGACGCGAATCCAAAGGTGACAGGAGCTATTTGGGTGTGAATTCATTAGTTTTGAAGATCAAAAACTGCGGTTAATGAAAATTATCACCGTCTTCTAATAAAAGTAAATATATTGGTTCACCACCTATGACCTTAGATCGGTGAATAATGTCTAACTGGGGTGGTGATGAGTGAAATATAATCATCATCATTGCTGACAGGTTAGCTGGCTTATTTCTATATATTAAAACATTAATCGCTAAGTTAAGTTCACGGTTTTTGCGTTCGAATTTTGGGATTTACTTAATCTCATAGGCAATCACTAATGGGGTCAAAATTAATTTCATCCAAATAATTTTGGTAAGCACTAACTCGATGTTTATTTCTGCGTATAACATCACGCTTTAAGAGGGCTAGAACGCTGTATAAATAAACACATATCATCTGTGTTCTTAATATTAACAATGGCTTTTTTAGACTTTAAAGCCGCGGGGTGGGGATATACTATGTCCAGCTAACCTATTCATAATCTTATACTTATTTATTATAAAGTCGATTTCTTTAATTTTAACAACCCGCCATCCGCTACCTAAATATGTAAATTTTTCTATCTTATTATTTATTTAGTGATGCCATTTATTAAAAAGTTTTCCGTAAAAACTTCGGCGTTATTAGAAAAGAAATTATCCTTTAATTCGCCGTCTTTCTCAAATTGAATCAGAACCGTGACTGAATTTTAACGGGCCCCATACCGTTCATTTCTGATATTAATTTTTGAATAATTTTTGGTGTTATGGATATTTGTACTAAGGCGTCTTTCTCCACGTCAAACCTTAGATTTTTTCTAGCCCCCTTAAAATCTAATTCTATTTCTGGCTCGTTGTCTATATCAACTGAACCACCTATTTGATTATTTATTTAATATATTATTTAGAATATTATCTATTTCATCACCACCATCAATAACTTTAACAATTTTAGATGGAACACAAGACACAGGAGTAACAGCAGGCCGTTTTTTATTTACATTATTATTTACATTATTAATTACATTATTAATTACATTTTGTGCTGTGCTATTCACATTTTTTATTTTTGATATGTTCGGTATTTTGTGTTGTGCTATTCACATTTTTGATATGTTCGGTATTTTGTTTGTGCTATTCACATTTTTATTTATAGTTTTGATATCATTTTTGTGCTGTATTATTTTTATTTAACTTATTAAAAGTTTCTTTTTATTGATGGAAATTGGTTTAAATGATTAGAATGACTATTATAAAAATCACTATATTTTATAGGTTGGGAAGTCTGGCATATTGGGCATAAATAGTATTTGATTCCATAGAATTTATGCCCATAGGTATTTTCTCATATTTTTGTGACATACTTTAGTATGCCCAGTCGAAGAAAACACAATAACGAGGAATAATTTACCTATTAATAAATTTATAATAATTATCTAAATATTGTTGTAATATTGTTTGTAATATCTTTATTATCAATTGTTAGTAGTTATTCAGTTTTATTAGACAATAAAACGGGATAACTATTAACAATTATTAATAAAGGGTATATTATTAGATCAAAACTAACAAGACGTGGAAATTTAAAAGTATTATTATTATTATTATTATTTTATTATTTTTTATAAGAGAGATGTAGTTGCAAACTACTAGTAGAAATTATGGGTCAATTATTATAAGAGAGATGTGTTGTAAACTACTAGTAGAAATTATGGGTCAATTATTATTATTATTATTAATTTTAAAGTTATTATAAGAGAGATGTAGTTGCAAACTACTAGTAGAAATTATGGGTCAATTATTATATTATTAATATTATTATTTATTATTATTATATTATATTAAAGAGCAGTAGCTGCATGCTGACTGCAGACTACTATGTAGCTACATGCTCACTGTAGACTACATTATTATTATTATTTATTATTATTATTAATATTATTAGAGCGCAGTAGCTGCATGCTGACTGCAGACTACTATGTAGCTACGTGCTCACTGTAGACTACATTATTATTATTATTATTATTATTATTATATTATTAGAGAGCAGTAGCTGCATGCTGACTGCAGACTACTATGTAGCTACATGCTCACTGTAGACTACATTATTATTATTATTATTATTATTATTATTATTATTATTAGAGAGCAGTAGCTGCATGCTGACTGCAGACTACCTTGTGCTACATGCTCACTGTAACTACATTATTATTATTATTATTTATTATTATTATTATTATTATTATTATATATTAGTATATTATTATTATTATTAGTTATTATTTTAATATTATTTTTAACTATTGTAGCTGCACATTGCAAACTAACACATTTATTTATACTATAATTTGTTAATCACTTTTTCATTATTCAGAACAAATTCATTACTCCATAAATCATTTTCATCATAATTATTTTCATCATAATATTTTCATAAATCATTTTTCTTCATATTTTCTTTTCATTTTGGTCATAAATCATTTTCTTCATAATTTTCTCATAAATCATTTTCTTCATCATAAAGCATTTTCATCATAAATCATTTTCTTCATCATAAAGCATTTTCATCATAAATCATTTACATCATCATAAATCATTTTCTTCATCATAAATTTTCGTCATAAATCATTTTCTTCATAAATTATTTTCTTCATAAATCATTTTCTTCTTCATAAATCATTTTCTTCTTCATAAATCATTTTCTTCATCATAAATCATTTACATCATAATATTTTATCAAAATAATTTATCAAAATATTTATGAAAGAATTTAAAAAAAAAAAGTGATTACAAAATTAAATTAGTATAAAAAAAAAATATATAAAAAAAAAAAAAATTCTTACATTTTGATTCCATATCGGAATCAGAATCTGCAGCAACAGAATTGAGGTCATTATTTAAGTCCTCCTCAGCAATCAAATCAGAATCTGCAGCAACAGAATTGAGGTCATTATTTAAGTCCTCCTCAGCAATCAAATCAGAATCTGCAGCAACAGAATTGAGGTCATTATTTAAGTCCTCCTCAGTGATTAAAAATTCATCAGCGTCAATATCAACATTTAACCCTAAAACGTTTTTTAAAAATAAAGAAATAAAATAAATTTACTTTTTTCTTTGACAGCATTAACTGGGGCATTCATTTCACCCATAAAAACCACATCATCGTCGTCAGTATCACTAATATTAATAATTGGTTTCTAAAGAAAATATTAAATTAATAAAGAAATAAAATAAATTTACTTTTTTCTTTGACAGCATTAACTGGGGCATTCATTTCACCCATAAAAACCACATCATCGTCGTCAGTATCACTAATATTAATAATTGGTTCTAAAGAAAATATTAAATTAATAAAATAAAAATAGTAAATTTACCGAATATGTGTTCAACATTTAGGATTGAGTCATCCTCAGATACATCATTCCAATCGAAAACATCTGAAAAAAAAAAATGAGGAATAAAAATATAGTAAAATAAAATAAATTACCACTCGTCAAGAGTCCTCTCAAGATGCGATTATTATTATTGTTTGCCATTTTGAATAGATTTTTAAAATTTTGAAATAATTGTGACAAATTTTAGATTTGTCAATGTTTATAAAGAGAATGAATATTTTCCTGTCCCAACCAATGAGAATATAGACACACATACATTTACACTGAATATTTTACTAACTCAACCAATCACACGCATGCATGTATGTAACATAAATCATTCAGAAAAACATGTGACTGCCTTTGTTAGTCATGCCTTTGTTAACTTGCACTGTGCATGCATCAGGCAAATGTGTTCTTTATGTAGAATTAATAATATTTATGCAAATAATAATAAAATTAATTAAAAATAATAATATTTTTTCAAAATAATAATATTTTTCAAAATAATAATATTTTTTCAAAATAATAATATTAATAACCACAACAATAAAGGAAAGGATACATTTATTAAACATCAAATTTTTTGTACAATAACCAAGCTAAACATGTTGACCACATGTTTGGGTCAAGGGATTTTGAAACATAGTTTTATTATACACAATAGGTTTCCCCATTGTTTGTAGTTTTGATATCAACAAAGCCGGGTAATAAAAACCCATAGGATCGAACACGAATATATTACCAGGTTTCACATATATAGCTATCCAATGTTCTCCACCAAGATGAGACGATTGAGTATTGACGATTATTGCTTGATTATTGCTCAAATATGGAATTTATCAAGAGGAAAAACTCCAACAAATTCATTCCCAATATCTGTTTTCCGATTTATTGACCTGAACAGAACTATTTAAATAAATCCAGAGTATAAAAAACAACTTACTCCATGATAACTTTTATGTTTCTGTATACATTTATACCAACACAGTTCTATTTGCAGTAATTTGAACTTCATTTTCAAATACTCCATATATTATAACATGTACTGGTTCAGTAATAGCTTTTGCAAACTTTATATCCAGTCGTAAATTTCCATTTTGAGGTAATTGACTTTGATTTAAATCAAAATCAGGGGCTAAAACAAATGTAAAAAATGGGTATTTGCTTTTAAAATCTTCTAGAGTTATTCCGCAATTCAAAATTTTTATCTAAATAACCCAGATTTCTAACAATACTCTGCATATATGTCGCGCAGTAATTATCATTCTCGAAATCTTGAATATATGTTTCTCTATAATCAGTATTTTTCGACAAAGTCAATGATGTAACACCAAAGTTTTTGAAAATTGAGCTGGATGCAGTATATGATCCATTATATTGTGCTTCACTTTGAAATGTTATCAGAATAAAATTAGGCATTCTTCTGTCACCAAATATTTGTTCTTTATAGAATGATGAAGCACCTTTAGCAATAGCAAATTGTACAATTTCCTTTGTTTTTAATGGATAAATTGCATGTTTTGAATTAAGACCCAATTGATGACCAGCTAATACTGAAGGGTCTACTCGAACTCTTCTCACCAATAATTTTGCATCAACTAATTGACATATTGGTGCAGTAGTTGCACTAGTAAGAGATAATGCAGAATCAGACCTTTTCAGTCTAATATGTACATTAACTCCGGTAGTAAATATTTCGGTTGATCCATAAAATCAAGTTGTAATGATGAGCACATGGTGAAAACCTTTGAGCCTTTTACCCACTTTTTTCTTTCATCATCTGCTGCTGCATAGCCCATAGGAGTAAGACATGTATTTTTAGTATCGGAATTGTAATTTAAAATAGTTTCTATTAATGCCTTGTGAATGAATGTATTATTTCCGCCCTCAATCTTGATATTATTAAATCCCAACACGGCATCTTTAAACAGAGTATGAAACAGGAAATTGTTCGGTATTACATCTGCATTGGCATCCAAAACTTTTCTATCTTTATCTACAACCTTAATCTAAACAGTCAATAAAGTATCGTTCAAATCTAAATATTCGGTTTGCGAACCATTAATATAAAACTCGATATCATTTCTACTATCGGTAATTGAATTCATAGGAAAAACTTCCTCAAATGCCCCAAATTCTATTACAGCCTGGGGCGACGGTCTATCAAATATACATAATTCAGATTTACCACAAATCATTTTGCAAATATAGTTCCATGTCCTTTCATTCGTTTGTTTATACGTGATATTCCATGTCTTTTACGTTTTGGAGCTGGAGCTGGAGCTGGAGGTTTTTCTTTTTGAAACATACCTGCAACCCCGGGTAAAACTTTCCCTAATTCTGCTAAAGCATTTGTTTTTAGAGATGGTAATATTTTCTGTTCATTCATAATAACATCTTTTGCAGTTTTCATACCAAAACTACCAATACGTTTAAGAATAGGCAGGGCAAATCTACCAATTGTTCTCAACCATCCTGATCCGTACTGTTTACCAATAAAATATGGTAATTCACCACCAGATTGGCTACCACTATACATACTAATAATATCAGAATTAGCCATTTATTTTACGAAAATGTAATGTCAAATGAGTTTTTGAGCCTTTTGGAAATTCGATTAATTGACCAGAATCATCTCTTATATTTATTTCTATATTGTTTATACAAGATGTTGAAACAGGTAGATACATGGGATTTTCTACATTGATTTGTACAACTTCATCTTGATCATGTTTTTCAATCCATATAGATTTCATTAAAGGAACACTAGAATCGCCAACAATAACTGGTTCCATGATATTACTGTAAATGAACATTTGCTGATGATGTTTAAGGATTTTCGGTTTGTTTGTTCCTTCACAAATTTGTTCATTTTGTGTACATACTGGTTTAATCAATCCTAATGTTTTTGTCAAATTTGAGTCAAATTTAACTTGACTAAGATTAGAATTTATACTAAATCTAAATACTTTATCTTTTTGAAGCTCAAAAACTGTTAAAATATCGCTACAATTCTCACCTAAATAAGTTTGTAATTGTTCGAGGTCTGTAATATATAAATTATCTTTAAAAGTATATGCATGCTCTGTTATTTCAATGTATGATAGCTTAAATTTAAATTCCACTAAATTATTAGATTTTGGAAGTGTAGAGAGATTTATTTTGACTGTATCATTAAATACATTACGTAAATCAGTAAATCCAAGACGTTTAGCATCAGCCACTGTAGAAAATATAATTTCGAATGGCTTATTCAAGCAATTCATGTATATATATTGACCATCATCATAAATTATAGGTTTCCTTGATTTCGATGAACTCGTCAAGTTATAACTATCTTTATCAATAAGAACACTAATATATTCCGTTACTGCTACTTTCTTATTATATTCAATAACAGATTTGCTATAGATCGGGAATAAATTGTATACAAATGTAAAATCCAACAGAGCAACTTCCCAGTCATTATCCAAATAGATGGGGTTTTGGAGTTCGATGATGAATTTGCTTGCTTGATTTTCAGGATGAATTAATGGACAACTATTGCTCGGCAAAATAGTATAAAAATTCACTTTACTAGGTCTTTTGCTGATATCCATGACGGGTTTTGATAACCATGCCATTTGACATAGTATTGTTTATCCTTACCGACCTTTTTAGTTTTCAATATTTTTTGAATTCTAAATACTTTTGGGGGAGGAATGACTTGTAATTCCTGCTCATAAAATTTCCCCTGTACAATATTATTATCATTGTCTTTGATGACATACATTACAGGATTCTGTTTAGTATTTATTTTTGAAATTACAAAGACTTCATCACTCCAATTTGTATCAAAATTTTTAATAAATGGTGATGCACTAATTTTACTAATTCTAACATGGTCACCGACTTTATATTTAGGTTTTGCAATTTTTACAGATTTCTTAGATACTGGTGTTTTTGATGTAATATCAACCGGTCTCAATCCATTCAGTCCTCGATGTGATGAATGATTATAACTTGTTATTATTTTCGGTAAAGCATTTACCCATTTTTTATTACCTTGATGCACGAACAATTTCTTTAATCTATCTCTCAATGTTCGATTAAATCTTTCAACATGGGCAGCTTTGTATTGAGAATGTACCGAATAGTGATTTATTTTCAATTTATCGAGGATTTGCTTAACTTTACTATTGTAGAATTCTTTACCTAAAATAATAATAATAATAATAATAATAATAATAATAATAATAATAATAATAATAATAATAATAATAATAATAATAATAATAATAATAATAATACCTAAATCTGTTTGCAAGTTATTAGGATGTCCGTCTTTAAATAAAATATTAATTGCCTTGGACATTTCTTCTGCAGATTTTGCCTTGACAGGTATTGCTCGTGCAAACCTACTGTATACATTAATACATGTTAAAATATATTTATTCCCATTGTTAATTTTCGAATAAGGTATCATCTCCATCAAATCCATTTGCCATAAATCGTCAATACCAAATGTTTTATACGCTCTTGTTGGAAATCTTTTCCGCATTGGTTTGTTCAAACTGTACGCAAGCTGATCTGATAACCACTTCTGGGTTTCTTTTTTCGAATTCGGAACTCTTTTGTTTAATTTTGCCACTCCACCGAAACCGGCTTCGTCTTCTGGGTTCGTCCAAATCTTCTCCATTACAACAAGAAGATTTAAAATTAAATTTAATGTCGGGCAATGAAGGATTAGCACCCATTGTTTATGATTGATTTCCTACAACTCCACCTAATAATGATAATGCCAGAGGTATTAATGCGCCAATAAATCCACCTTGTTGTTTATATATAATTTTTCTCATTTGCTTACGATTTTTATTATTTACTAAAGATAACAATGGTTTCCTATGTTTGCTCAATAAATGTTTTTTCGATTTACTGATTTCAATTTTGCCTTTGACTACTTTAAGTATAATATTGAGTAAATCATCGACAACAAAATTTGGGAATGATTGCAATATATTCATTCTTTTTATACTCGGGGCCTTTAACAATGCATTAAAAAATGGAAAACTGCGATGATTTTTAACTACTTTTTTACCGGTTTTACGGGTTTTACGGGTTTTACGTTTAGGTTTAGGATTTTTCGAAATAAGATTCATTGCAGAGAAATTTTCAGTTACAAGTTTTTTAGATGGTGTATAACTAGTTGTTGGTGGAACTTTTGGAACTTTAATAGTCTTTCTAATACCTTTTCTTAATTTCTTAATATTTTTCACCCTTGCTTTTAGAAACATTATTATTCATAGAGGTTTTCAACTTTGTTTATAAACCATGGCACCTTTTGGGTTGAAAATATCTGTTTTTACACGTAAATCATCGGGACATTGTTGTGTGAAATCCAGAAATATATATCCATGAGGTATTTTTGTAGCATCTTGAAATGCACTGATAAGAAAATTACGATTGTTAGGGTATGCTTGACGTGCAAGAAAATCAATCACTGTTGCATCTCTAGGATTCTTGAAAATAACTAAATATTGTACATTTAAATTACGTGTTCGATGTGCCCCACCTTGATGAAATAGATTTTGTGTTATGAAAATAACTGTTACACCAACATGTCTGCTGATCTTTGTAAATAAATTATTAAAATCTTTTTCTTTATTAGCTTCTTGATACAAATCATCGATAATAATGACATCGCCTTTCTTTAATCGGCTGGACCAGTTTTTATCGAATCCCTTTACTATTTTCATGTTTTTTAATTTACAGAAACTTGATTGAGTTAATCCATGTTCTTCATCAGCACCCCTATGCCAATAAATCCTGTTGAATTTTGATTTGAATAAATTTGATTTTAGTAATTTACAAACAAATAATGTTTTTCCACTACCACTCGGACCAACGATTTGGTATACTGCATCATTTCTTAATTCCATTTCAAAAATTTTATATATGTGTATTTGTTTATATTCGATGATTTAATGAACTCGTGCTCAATTTGTATATAAAGACTAATTTTCATAAATGATTTAATAATGTTAGCAAATATAAATTATCGAGGAAATTTTGATGTATCGAATATGAGGTTCCCACCAGGGAAACCTCAGCAAATTATCGATAGAAGCGGGAAATATCCGATAATATTTTTCAAGACTGGTAAATGCCGAATCATGGGATGTAAGAAACCTTTGGATATTAATAAATTACAATATCGAATAAATAATATTAAAATCCAATCAATTACCGTTACTATGGATATGGGACATAGTATCAATCTATATAACATGTCGAAAAAATGTGATTGTATGTTTGAACCGGAATTGTTTCCGGCACTAAGACTATTAAAATATAACCCTATATGTGTCAACGTGTTTGCTAGTGGAAAGGTTGTCATGTTGGGGTTGAGAAATTTAGAGTATAGAGAATTTGTTGACAATGTTCGAAATGAGATAATTTCATTGGTCGATTTCTAATTGGTTAATTTCTAATTGGTTATTGATTGATTTAAACAAACGGTTTTTTGTTTAGATTTCATTTATTTCACTATGTACAAAATTCCGAGCGCTGCGAATTTAATGAAGGAAATAGATAATTATGGTAATTTTTATTTTTTGTTTACAAATTTAAATACTATATTTTTTCAGAAGAATATGTTGCAGTCATGCTAAAGAAATTAGCATTTTATTATCCAGATATCAATGCCGCAGTATATAACAAGCATACAGAATTAATCCCTGATTTAGTTTTCAATGTTACGGGGATAAGGATATTGGAAATTTTCCATCAATTTCTGTGGGATGTCAAGATAAACCGATCAATGAAACATATGGATCCTGAATATTTATGTTTCAATAGCTGTTCCTGCTGCAAAGCCAGATATCAACGATATGTTGAATGGGTTTTGGTTAAAACCCTTCGGGATTTTCACCATATGAAGAACTTGGCGAATTAAATGTTTTTAAATAAATGTTATTTAGTTTTCATTATTTAGTTTTATATATTTGATAATAGTAGTAATATTAATAATAGTAATAATAGTAAAAACATTAATAATAATGATAATAGTAAAAACATTAATAATAATGAAATAATAATTCTGTAAATAGAACATGTAATAATTAAAACATTAATAATAAAACATATAACAAAACATGTAACAATGCAACATCGATGCATTTTGAATGCAATTTAAACAAAGACATGCTATAATCTGATTGGTTGATATGCATGAGTCAAAGGTATAAAAACCCTGTAACATTTCAATTTATTCATTATTCACGATGACCAAGAAAATTTCAAGCACCGAAAAACCAAAAGAAATGGTACAACCAGTTCAAATGTTCCACAACTACAAAATGTATTTTTTGAAAGAAGAAATCAATATGAAATTGGTTGCACCAGTCAAGCTAATTCCAACTAAATTTCAATTCTTATCCGGCACGCTTTCAATGATTGATGTCAAAACTATTGATGATGTTTTTAAACGGATAGATTCGAATCTATCATGTAATCAACATGCATGGTTCAACAATAGATATGCAAGATTTTATGATGCTTTTGATGAAATCAGTTTCAAAGAAAATGAAAATTGGTATATAACAATTGCAATCCAGGGATATAAAGTTGATAATAATGATGTATATTCTCCTATTTGGAAAATTATGTCTGCTAGACTTTCACAAATATTTTAATGTTATATTTAATAAATGTATTAGTCAGATTTGTTTTTCTCTTTATTAATTGCAACATAAATGCAAATGACATGCAAATTTAACAAAGAAAATCTATAAACAAACGTATAATATAGTTTTAAAGTGATGAAAATGACTGCAGAAAAAGGTTAACATGATTAATTAATTACCAAATTATTTATTATTTAGAATTTTTAATCAACTTTTTGTTGGAAAAGTTAGCAGAAATATCTGGTGTGAAAATTGAGGACATATTATCTATTACAAATGCCTTAAATATCGGCTGGTTAGTTGAGAGTCAAGATACAGGATTTGATGATGAGGAAGAAACTCAAGAAATTGATGAGGAAGAAACTCAAGAGGAAATCTATGAACCTATAGATGAACCTATAGAGGAACCTAAATATGAATCTAAAGATAATATTACGAATGATTGTATTGATCATGTCGTTGAAAATATAATGAAATGTGGAGATGACGACTGTGAATGTGTTAATTAATAAATCTTAGTGTCTGTAAATTTATTTAAACTTTTATTTAAACTTTTATTTAAAAATCAAACAAAATAACTATACAAATTTTTATTTAAAAAATCGACATAAAACATACAAAATAGCAACACCTGTTGCAAGTTTTATATAGTTTTTAAATTTAATTTTCTGGCGATCTATTTCTTTCGCATTTCTGGCGAGTTGATTCAAGACGCCCCAGCCGCCATTGGCTTCAATCCAGGGCTGAAACTTTGACTTGATTATCTAGAAAATAAATATCAATAAAATATAGATTTAAAAAGTATTACTTCTTGAGACCACTGATAATAGTGTTCAGAGTCCCATAGACTTCTTTCGATTATTATTTTCATATAAGCGAACCCTACTAGTATTCGGGTCCACTTCATCTGATCGTCGCATAGACAATTAAAAATCCTATTAAAATAGAATTTTTTCGTTTCCAGGCAATCGCAATTGATCATATCTTGATAATCAATGTGATTACCTTCTATGATCTTTTCGGTCCGTTCGACCAGGAAACTTAGGCTTTCCATAATATTATTGTTGACGATTTCCCTTAAAAGATTTTCCATAAAATGAGACATTTTTACAATAATTTAAAATATGATGTTTTATTTATACTAATACCGGATGATTTTGATTGGTTGATAGACTATAAATGTAAAAGAAAGGTTTTGATTTGATACACCATGAAAACTATATTCATATTGCTAATTATTATAACGAGTGTGTGCTCACACAATACAACAATAACAGTGGAGTCTTTTAATAAATCAATATGTGTTTGTCCGAATACAGCCAAGTTGATGGATATTTTATATATTCTCGACAAACCAAAATGGTCAAAGCATCCAGGAAAAAGAATATCTCAAAGATTGGAGAATTTAGAAAACAGTTATGAACTATCATTTGAATATATACAAAATATAAAATTTGAATTGATTGATCATATTAAGGTTTTCAATAACTCTATTGTTGAAAATAAAATGAATATGAAAATAATTGATAAGAAGCATGATTATTTGTTAAAAAAGATTGAATTATTATTAAGAGAAATTAAAGCAATCAAAGGATCAATAGAATCTCTGAAAATCAATTCTACGTTACCAATTTCAAACAATATTGCTGCGAATAATACATCAATATTTAGTTTACCTTTGTTAATTTTACATTATTTTATTGTTTAAATAAATGTATGTTTTGTTGATTTGTTGAGCGTGAGCAGTACCCTTGTGAGCATTACCCATAGGGGGACAAAATATTTTGTCGGATAGACTATGAGTATATAGACTCGGAGTATATAGATTAATAATAATAATAATAATAATAATAATAATAATAATAATAATAATAATAATAATAATAATAATAATAATAATAATAATAATAATAATAATAATAATAATAATAATAATAATAATAATAATAATAATAATAATAATAATAATAATAATAATAATATTAATAATAATAATAATAATAATAATAATATTAATAATAATAATAATAATAATAATAATAATATTAATAATAATAATAATAATAATATTAATAATAATAATAATAATAATAATAATAATATCTTTAGAAATAATAATTGGAATAACGAGATATATGGCTCATTCGAAAGGTCTTGGATTGAGCTTTAAAATGAGCTATCGATGAATAATTTTCGTTGGCGGGAACCTTTAAAGATTTAAAAATAATAATATGACCTTGAAAATAAATGTCTTTGTTCTACAGATGACCTTGAAAATAAATGTCTTTGTTCTACAAATGACCTTGAAAATAATAATATTTTGAAAAATAATAATATGACCTTGAAAAAATAAATGTCTTTGTTCTACAAATGACCTTGAAAATAATAATATTTTGAAAAATAATAATATGACCTTGAAAAAATAAATGTCTTTGTTCTACAAATGACCTTGAAAATAATAATATTTTGAAAAATAATAATATGACCTTGAAAAAATAAATGTCTTTGTTCTACAAATGACCTTGAAAATAAATGTCTTTGTTCTACAAATGACCTTGAAAATAATAATATTTTGAAAAATAATAATATGACCTTGAAAATAATAATATTTTGAAAAATAATAATATGACCTTGAAAATAATAATATTTTGAAAAATAATAATAAAATAGTCAAATGACCTTGAAAAATGGTCTCGGGAAAATGTTAATAACTTTTATACTACTAATGATAAAAATTATTTCTATGGCTCAAAAGATAGATCTCCGTCTGGGCTTCAAAATGATGTATCAATTGTTAATTAATTTTGAAAACTCAAAAAGTTCTGGCGCCCCGAAAAGTAGGACTCCGCTAGCACAGTTAATAATATTTTTGAAAAATAATAATAATTATATGACCTTGAAAAATGGTCTCGGGAAAATGTTAATAACTTTATGAATAGTGATGATGATGATACTTTCAATAGCTCATTCGAAAGGTCTTGCACCAAGCTTCAAAATGATGTATCAATATTTAAATAATTTTGAAAACTCAAAAAGTTCTGGCGCCCCGAAAAGTAGGACTCCGCTGGCACAGTTAATAATATTTTGAAAAATAATAATAAAAATAATAATATTTTTGAAAAATAATAATATGACCTTGAAAATAAATGTCTTTGTTCTACAAATGACCTTGAAAAAAAAAATGTCTTTGTTCTACAAATGACCTTGAAAAAAAAATGTCTTTGTTCTACAAATGACCTTGAAAAAAAAATGTCTTTGTTCTACAAATGACCTTGAAAATTTTATGAGTCATACGACCTTGAAAATGACCTTGAATGAGTCATACGACCTTGAAAATGACCTTGAATGAGTCATACGACCTTGAGAATGACCTTGAATGAGTCATGGTCTTTGTTTAAATGACCTTGAATGAGTCATATGACCTTGAATGAGTCATGGTCTTTGTTCTACAAATGACCTTGAAAATTTTATGAGTCATCCGATGAGTCATGGTCTTTGTTTCAATGACCTTGATGAGTCATATGTCTTTGTTCTACAAATGACCTTGAAAAAAAAATGTACTTTTAGACTTAGAAAAATTTTTTACCCCGGGGGGGGGGGGGGTTGTGCTAGCGGAGTCCTGTTCTAGCGGTGCCCAATCCATCTACTCAAATGAACAATAAATTAAATAAACACTTAATTAAATAAATAAAACATGAATAATTAATATAATTAAATGAGAGAAGATGCAGAAAGAAACATATTGGAAAAAGCCCAAAATGGAAATAGCATTTAATAATAAATTAAAATCTTTAAGGAAATTTTAAAAAATTAAATAAAAAATATTACAAAAGATTCCGTTTGTTTAATCATATTAAATCAAAATAAAACCGGCCATCGGTCAATGAGGTCATGCCCTCACCTGATTGGTCATTGAAAACATATATAAAGACTGCTTCAACAGAAACAACAACCTTCTTTACCTATTGTTTATGAATTAAATTTTTTTACGTTTATGCAATTTTGTTAATGTGAGCATGTATATTTTATTTTAATTTTCTGTTTTGTAATATTTATGCGTTCACTGTGGCAATAGTCACTTTTAACACTAGATTTACGGACTGAGTAATTTGACTCATTTAAAATTCTATTGCTAGATATATATAATACTGATTTATTATTTTTTGAATACATGTTTGTTTTTAGATACGTCATGAAATATAGGTATCCCTCATTTCGCATATCGAATTAGGTATACCTATTTTTCCCCGTAAATCTAGTGTTAAATACATTTTTCTTAAATTATTTTGATTCTATTATGCATTTTAAATTTAGTTAATTATGGTGGGTTACGGGTAATCGAACATTTTATCCTTTCGTGCTGTCTCCAGCGTAACCCAGAATACAATAGTGTGTTACCATTTGATACCCGTTGATGCTGTATCAATGGTTTGAGTACCAGCATAAAGTGAGCATACCACCGTATACTATAATTGTTAGGTACTCATGCGGTTTCGAGGACTGCCGATAGAAGGCGTGTGTTCGACTTTTCTTTAGGTCCCTGCTTCATCAATTTCGTATTTACAGCGATGGGTAATTGACACCAAGGTTTTCTTAACTATCAGACTAGATTTATTTATTTCGTGACAATTATCATATCGGTATATAAAGTTATATATATATATATATATATAATGCGGTATTTGTCTTATTTGAAAGAGTCTATTATTGGTGTCAGAATAAAGTTAATTCAACGATGACAGGGGATAATATTCATCCAGACAGAGATTCAGTGAGCAATGGCCTAATTTTTTATTTCTCCTGGAAAAGGTTAAGGTATTATTAAATTTTGAGAAACAGGGTGTAAAGCAACGAGGCAAAATACCTATTCCCCCACATATTCTCCAAATGGTAACAGGGGATCAACGGGGGGCACGTTGACTGGGCCTTTAGCCTTTATGTAGAACTCTCTAGACAAACTTTGATGGGTATGCTAGGGTTGTAACTAACTGAAACCGGATATGAAGCCAGCCCGAATCTTCTTTAGCTTGGTTTCCAACGCGCGTATCCGTAATTTTAACGCACGGATTTCTGTTTGGTCCTGGTCGGCTTGGGTCTGTAGTTGCCGGATCTGGGGCCCCCGCTTCTTCATCTCAGCCGGACTAAACCAGGTGCCTTCGAGTTCCCGGCACCGCCCTTTAAGTTTTTCGATTCTGGTTCGGAATCCTTCTGCTTGTTGCTGCGCCTGTTCTCGGTCCTTCCGTAAATTTTCAAATAATTTGAACACTAAAATTAGAAATAAGGATACATGATGAGGATCATTCGTTCAATTATTCGTTCAAATTGAAAATGTTAAAATATAGTTAGAAACACATTTATAAAGAAGACGGTAAAACAAATCCTCAAGCGTTATTCTACTTTATTATAGGAGAGTAATCAAAACCAAAATCAGATAATAAACAAATTTTATCAGTCAAAAAGAGGTTAGTGTTTAATCAATTCTTTGAGTTAGGGTTTGTTCTTCCGTGGCCTCCCCCGTTTCCTTGGGGGCGCTGCTGGGGTTTCCATTTCCTCCAGAGAAATCCCCATGGTTGCTTCCGGAGTTTGTTTCCGGCCGTAAGCAGTTTGATTTGCGCGGCTTCTAACTCGGCCATCGCTTGGTCGTGGAATCCCATCAGTAAATTGTTAGATAGTTCTGGTTTGACCCACGCCGGGGCATTGGGCTCGGGTCCGCTTCGTATTACTGGACCATAGTTGTCCAGGTCCCGACCCCGATTCCAGTCATGTATCCTTTACCAGATATATTTGGTCCGGAGACGATTAATTAACTGCTTGATTCTTCGTCATCGTAGTTGCTGGATTGAGACATTTCTACATTGAAAAATTAAAACAATGGTACTCTACAAATTCTGAGGTGGTTCATTTTAAACTTCGGGCCCCAAATGAAACTTCCTTGACTGTCGTTCTAGGCCTACATGGTGTCTATCAAACTGTCCCTCTCTTGACCTAATTATCTTGGACTTTCTGTTTTTTTGCCGCTGGCTTTTCCGAATTAATTTCTAAATTATTCTACCATCTCATTTCCCATATGACGCGACTACGGTTGACTATCGACTGCTAGATAGTATTTTATTTAATTTTTGAATGAATTTTACCCTATTTTTTCAAATCTTATCCATCAAGGAGCTTTGATTCTTAAATTAGTTATTTAGATAAAATAAATTGCAAATTAAAAAAAAATTAATTAAATTTCTATTATCTCGAGACCTAATTGTTGGTTAAATTAAATAATAATTGTAATTGATGTTTTAAACTTTTGTAACCGAAATGGTTGTTTAAAATAAAATATAGTCATTTGTTTTACTTGGATAATGTACTCATTTAATTACAACTATTTATGAATTTCTTATAACTCTTTGGGAAATTTGAATGAAGTATATTCGGAAACATAACTTGATACCGAATAAATCAGCTCAGTCGGTGTCGAATAAGCTACTGGAACTTCCCGTGAGTTCCCACCTTATTCCCACCGTGTTGGGTTGCTAGAATCAGTCTGATCGTCTGTTAGATGGACCTTTTGTAAGGTTAATGCTTCATATATGATATGACAGTTTATATATATTTTTAATCTATAATTAAACAGATTGATAATACTATGGTTGTTTTCAATTAAACATATGGGGTAGACCTATATACCACCTATATACCCTATAAGTTTTAATATGGTTCTAGAGACTTCAGACTGAAATTTTCAATCCTCAATATAACATGGAAATCGAAGGGGATTCCTTCCATAGCTGAAGAACATCATCATTAAACGCTTGTCACAAGCGACTTTAGTGCTGTAATTTAGCGGGTGGCTTCCAGCAAAAGGTGAGCTCCATCATAAGAACTGTTGATGACCTGACGAGCCTCTGGGTTCATGGGCTCCTTTGAAGCTATAGTACACATTTCTCTTGTCCCTTTATCATTTTAGATTTTACTGAATCTCCTAATTTTTACCATCTATTTTGACCTACTCTGTCAAAATCTCCTCTGCAAAAGAATTTATCAACTTTATTAAAAACTTTATTAATGGTTATTTAATGTAAAAAGATATGGATTTCTACAGTTGTTATTAATTTCGCAATCAACTCAATTTTGTTTTTATTTCTAGTTACTCTAATACTATAAATCCTTTTACCTTAAGATGATAGAACTGTTTCAACGGTTTATCTGATTCTGTTTATTTATTGTTTTCTTTAATACTACGAGTTACTGATGTTGGGCTAAAACCGAGAATTGAGAGTTTGTTTTAATGGATCGAAAATACCTAACACAAAAACCGCACAAAGTTGAAAAAATTTATGATCAAGGTTTAATTTAAAATAAATTACATAGCACATTAAGAATCAATGAAACCCGTATAATAGAATAAAGAGATAAATAAATTGAAAAAAAATTGAAACTAAAAATTTCGATGGAAAAATAATAAAATGTAAAATAGAATTATTAGAAAATTATTTAAACTATAAAATTTTAAAAATTAAAATGTTGAAATACAGGGTTATTCATCTTGATATGCACTTGTGTGCATCCTGATATGCACTTGTGTGCATCTTGATATGCACTTGTGTGCATCTTGATATGCACTTGTGTGCATCTTGATATGCACCAAAATAGCCTTAGACGAAATAAATAAATAATTTTCTGCCTAATTAATGTCTAACAAAATTTTTTGATTATTTCAATTATAATTTTTTTTAAATCTTTTGGCGGTTAAAGTTCTGAAAATTCAAATTATCAATTTAATTATTTAATCAGACTAAAACTCGCGGTACTATACTACGGAATATTCATTAACATCCTAAATTGTTTTTAAAGTATCAAAAGGCAGTGTTTATTTAATAAATATTAAATTTTGTTTTTAAGGCCTAAAATGAATAACGAAAAAAATGAAAATTTGTCATCATCAACAAATCGAAAAAAAAGAAGGATGGTGACAAAGGAGGATCTCGCATCAGTTCAAAAAATGCTAGAACTGCAAAAGCCAACCAAAGAAATAGTTTGCTTCAACGAGGATTCCTTTTCAAAAAGAACAGTCCTGAGCATTATCAGCAAGCTCAACAAAAATGGCAAGGATTACATAGCCGAGTTTCAAAATCCTTATATAAAACGGATTGCTACAATGAGAAAAACTGAAGTCAATTTGAGACCCAATTTAGTCAAAAACCTCATCGACCTTGATAATACAATCACCCAAGATTGTATTCAAAAAGAGCTTGAACATCATAATATTGAGGCCTCAAGATCAACAATTTCGAGGGATATAAAAAAAATTCATTATTCAAGAAAACGTTTAATCTTGGTACCTCAAGACCGAAACTCCGCTCGCGTTATTGAGGAACGATATCATTATGCAATTTTTCTGGATGAGTCGGGATTCAATTTACACGTGAATAATCATTACGGATATTCACCGCTGAATTCAAAGGCCTTTAAAGTCGTCCCCTCAAACAGAGGGAGAAATGTTACATTATTGGCTGCAATTTCTACCAATGGTATTGTGGACTATGAAATTTTTCTCGGATCTTTAACTGCGGCCAGACTAAACGATTTTTTGGAATTAAAAGTAATTCCAAAAATGTCCGATATGCAGGCGCATATTGTGTTAGATAATTGTAGGGCACACAAAACCGCTTCGACTCAAAGCTTGTGCACCCAGCGCGGAAAAATTTTGAAATTTTTGCCACCTTATACCCCCCATTTGAATCCAATCGAAGAATTTTTTTCTTCAATTAAGGCAAGATTTTCGAGAGAAAGGAGAAGTTGCCATAACTTTAATGACGTCAATATTGTTCTGAGTCGCATTTTGGATGAATATGACGTTAATATTAGCAACTTTTTTCATCACTCAAGATCATTTTTTGAAAAAGCTTTAGCAAAGCAAGAATTTCATTAAAAAAATAATAAATATACTTGTTTATTTTTAATTTTTTAATTGAAATAACCAAAAACTTTTGTTAGACGATTATTAAACAAATTTTTTTTATTTACTTCGTTCAAGGTTATTTTGGTGCATATCAAGATGCACACAAGTGCATATCAGGATGCACCCAAGTGCATATCAAAATGCACAAAGGTGCATATCAAGATGCACACAAGTGCATATCAGGATGCACCCAAGTGCATATCAAAATGCACAAAGGTGCATATCAAGATGCACACAAGTGCATATCAGGATGAATAACCCTGTAATAAAATTAATTAACATTATGGAAATTCTAAAGTTTATTTATAGTTTAATTATTTATTTATTAAAACTAATTTAGTTAGAATTATGTAGCTTATGAAATTTATGGAATCAAAGTGTTTAAATTAATAAAAACTAAAATAAAATTAACCCAAAAAATTATTTAAATTATAAAATTTATAAAATTAAATTGTTAAAATTAATAAAAAATTAAATAATTAATTAATTAAACTAATTAAATTAAAAATAAATAATTACACACAATCATGCGTGCATGCAAAAGTAATTCCAATTTTACTGCATTCTGATTTGATATAGTGACAGAGAATGCATGTATGCACAGTCAAAATCAGTATAAATACTGATTGCAAATTCAGTTGGATATACATTGTTAAACAGTGAAAACATTTAGCTCTCAGTTTTCGATTTTATGCAATCGCGGTAAGTTGGATTTTATTTTGGTAATTTTATATGAAATGTAATTTTTATAAAGTATAATGTAATTTCATGGTTTAATAAAATTTTAAATTGAATTTAGTTTTAGTTCATTTTGGTGTTTTGTTTCGTTTTAAAAATTTTTGAATAAATGATTATAACTGGATTTGGTTTTACATGATTTTTATATTTTGGATGCCCTCCAGCTTGGGATATGGCTGTGAGCTATTGGCCGCAATGCTGATAGTCGCAGACAGTTTACCGGTTTGGAACATCGTTTTAATATTTATTTTTGAATGCCCTCCAGCTAGGGATACGACTGTGAACATCGTTTTATAGGATATAGTTAGGGATCGGGTCGATGGGAAATATATAGTCATTTTGGACGGTTTGAAGCTTTGTTTAAATATAGATAGTATAGGACGGGTTCGTTTTAGTAGGACATAGGTTGGAATTGGAAATACAGACAGATCCCTGCTCATATGTTATGAGGGTTATGAAACTACATTTCTTAGTTTAGAAATAAGGGCCAATCCCTGCTCAAATATTTGAAGAAAACAATAGAAAACACCCAGAAATGACGATCATAGTTGAATGAAGGCATTTCAATGATCCAACAATAGAAATAGATAATTAATAATGACGCAAGACCTTCTATCGGCAGTCCAGAACTCGTAAGGAAAATACAATGAGGAGTAGTTTTAGCAATAGAGCTCACCTGCTCATTGTTTTTCAACCATTGTGTACAGTACCAACATGGTCGTCGCCATGGGTACACAGATGGTCTAAAGTGTAATAATCATGAAGGCGCTTAGGAAAGAGTCGATTTAAGACCTACAATTACCCCTAACACATTTGAAAATAAAATGCCACACCCCTAATCGCCCAATACTGAATAGAACCGTCTTCTTTATTTAATTAATTTCTTAAATGCTTTGTTTTTGGAAAACAAATTCAAAACATAACGATGATATTATTAAATTTATTTACATAGCTATGTAAGCAATTATAACAAAACAAGGAAATCTTTTATTTTTTCTTTGCTGTATTTGTATTCATCTTCATTTCTCTGAATCGCTTTTTCTTCAACTTTCCTGATCTCGGCTTACGTGGCCTTTTGTCAATTACAGGAACTGTTGAAATTTTTGAAATCAAAGCCGCAACAATCGGAAATAGTTCGTTCTTGGTGTACGTCGTCACTCCACCGACTCCATTGTGTACAGCACCAACATGGTTGTCGCCATTGATATACAGATGGTCTAAAGTACAATGGTTATGAAGGTGTTTATGAAGGCGTTTACGAAGGAGTCGATTCAAAATTCATAAGTACCTCTAAAATGACACATCCCTAAGCGCCAACAGTAGCTTTTACCCAACAAAGGTCAGTAGCCAGAGACTCTTCACGAATTTCGCAAGAGCTCTCGGATCTTTTTCAGTGGAACTAGTTGTGTTCAGTTTATTTGATATACAAAAACAATTTTGTAATTCTTGGTCCAGGCCGTGATTCTAGTTATAGCAAAATTACCTTTATGATTAAGAATAACAAGCATGTAACAATACCTAACATTTGATTAAAAATAAATAATGTCTATTTGAAAAAAAGACCAATTTTAGAAATTACTAAAATAACTATTATAATTTATCTCTTTTGAAATTACTACGTTGGTAATGCTGGCATAAATATAACTAATATTAATTGAAATTATATATAATGCTATAAAACAAGATTATTAAAATAGCTTGTTTTTATTATTGTTCTAATAATCAATGTTTTAAATGTTGAAATTAATACTCTTGAATAATTTTCGAGTATTTAGTTTATTTTTTATCATTTTGAATAAATTTTTTCCGTTCAGCTTTTATCTGTTTCAGCAAATCATGTAACATTTTCTACTCTTACCATAGAAAACTCATTATCTATTCAGTAAAAAATTGAAATTTTAATAGACATTATTTTTAAATTTTTTTGTAGACAAAGATTTCCCAGAAAAAAAGAAATATACAAAGTCCCTGACAATTTCTATGATGAGTTTGTTGATTTTACAAGGAATTATTTTTCAGTTGATAAACATGATGATATAATGCAAATAGAATTGAATGATCCCCTACAAAAATTTAGGGTAAAGTTTTGTCATTTGAATTTTAAATTATGAATTTTTTCATTATATTTAGAAACCGTAAAATAAAATTTAATACTAATAGCATAAAAAATTAAATAATTATACTAGGTGATGAGAAATTGTTTTAAATTTTTAATGTGCATAATTGTAAATTTATGGCTTTTCAATAATTAAGACTTTTATTTTTACCTCATGCAATGAAATTTCTTATAATGCATAAAAACAGGTAACTATAATTTCTATAATTTGATAAGTTAAAGCGGTCTTCCTAAATAAAAATTCAATGGTACTTCGATATACGTCCTTAATCCATTCGAGGTTCTTGGACTTTTATCAAACAAGATGTATACAAAACAAATATACCAGTAAGAAATAAATAAAGAATGAAAATCAAATTTTAAAAAATCAATTCATGCAGAAAGAATTTACTTATTTATTTGAATTTCGATTTTACCTAGAACAGTCAGTCATATTTAGTGATGGATAACCAAACTTTAGCAAAGTCGAAAAAAGAAATTTGAAAAATATGAAATTTTTAAAGTATTTTACTTTGTTAAAATTATTATATTTTGTTATTATATCGAGTGAACAACAAGAAAAGAAAATGAAAGATTCCTTTAAAGAGGAAAAAAGAGAAATATTAGTTATATTTTATATTGGAGTGAACGAAAATGTCTCAGTTATTAAACACTGGGAATGTTAGCACTTTTTGTGAGGGTCACAGAAAGAACTTTGCACATGACGTCGCGGGTGAAATCAGTGAGGTGTGGAATAAATTCATTTATTTTTAATATCTAGGGCATGAAATTCTCTACAACTTTTCTCTTGGGAACTTATTCATACGGTTGCTAGTTTAAGAACAATAGTACAAACGACGCATTTTTCAAAAAATGAAAATAATTTATAAAATAAAATGCAATTTTAAAACACACATCAGTTGGGCAAATAACTAAATGTACATGGCAATTTATGTAGGTACAAATACCACTGAGTAAAATTATAATCGTGCGATAAATCACTGCATCATTTATTTATTTAAATGTGGTTTGTTGTACTTATTATTAAAACTGCTATATAAAATGCGAAATAATGTCTTGTAATAGAAATAGAATAATTAGGGGTATATTAGAAAAATAAAGTAATCAGTACATCATATCCACAATTTAAGATCACTCGTCGAAAAGGTCATTTTACCCGTCCATTCTATAATTCGTAATCTAGAAAAGGGTAAGTTAATATATTGTAAATTATTCTTTTCGATTTTGCTGATTAAAACCCGTTGGGAAAATAACGGCGATCAAATAATATAAAATCCAGTTATTTTAACTAGATTTATTAGTCATATAATTCTTCAAAAATGTTACTATGTTTTTTAAAGCAAATTTAGACTCAATTTACTTTTTCTATATAAGCCACTGAATGCTCTTTTTATTTTGAAAGCATTTATAATACCTAACCAGTGATACCTATCATATCAAAGTTGTTAATTTCTTCCAGATAAAATAATTTGTAAAAAAGAGGCACTGTCTCTCAACTGTTGCCATGGTTTGATTTTATTTCTCTCCTAATTTAAAATTTTTCGGTTTATTGGTTTCTCAAGAGTTTTTAAATCGATTTTTATAGTTTCTGCTTCGTATTTAGCGGTATAATTTGGTAAACAACTAACTTGTTGAATTTATGATATCAACTTTAGCCCAAACAGTTTTTTTAGATCAGTGTTTCCCAAATCGGGGTACGCGATGGATTTTTTGGGGTACGCAGGCCTTTTCAATCTTCTATTATCTAAATATTAAAAGATAAATAAAAAAATTTAATTAGATTAAAATGTCTAATGAAATTTTATTAATACAGAAAATATAAATATAATCTTGTTTTTTATTTATTGTTTATATTTTCGAATCAATAATATATTTTTAAAAATAAACTAAGTTTATAAATCAAAACATAAAGTAAATCTTTTATATAAATGTAATTAAAATATAAATCGCTTCGTTTTAAATTTATTTTTGGAATTATTTTATAAATTTAATCCTTATTTAAATTTAAACCAATTGTTTCATAATAATTCCTTCTCAACTTTAATTTTAGATAATGACCATAAAAATTTGTTTTTAGATTTTTAAATCTTATTGATTTTGATAGTCACGCCGAATATTTTTTATAAAAAAAATTAATCATTATATAAAATTTAAAGCAAAGGGTTAGGATTATATAATGAAATTGATCAAGGTGGTACGCTGTACCAAAAGTTTGGGAAACACTGGTTTAGATTTTAGGATTAACTAATTTTATAATGAATTTTATTTCATTTTCTGTTGGTTTGATAAATATCATATAGTATATCTTTATGAGGTGTATATATTTCATAAAACACGGTCCAAAGTGAATAATGGTTTATTATTTGAAATATCAGAGATATTTTTAATCCATATTTTTTGGGAAAAGTGTAGAGTAGGGTAAATTTAAATAACAAATATTTCAACAGGATTTTCTTCTTCATTAGCAGATTGGAAATGCAGTTGTATTCTTTCCTCGATAAGCATTTTTCGATTTTGTAAGGTTCTCAATTCATTTATGCTGGTCTTCTTCATCCCTTCAAAATAGACAAATCGTTAATGAGTGCTTTGTTTTTTGTCAACTTTTAAAATCTCCTTTCTTTGGAGTGTTTATTTTGCACAACACCTTTTATACAAAAATGTTTTTGGTGTTTTTTTTAAATTTACAAATTATCTAAATATAAATTTTTGTTATTAACTCATTTCCTTTATTAAAATCATCTGGAGATGAGTTTTATTTTCACATCTAGTAACACAGTTTTGGCAGGTCACGAGTTTATCGGGTTAGGGTTGGAAAAAAAAATATGTTGAAAAAAGAATTTAAAATATGTTTGACAAAAAATGTATTTAAAAGCAACATCACAAAATTAATATATAAATTAGCTGAATTGTGTATGTAAACCTTAATTATGCATGAATTTCCCGATATGATAAAAAATCAACTTTAAAATAAGCGTGGAGCATCTGGAAATTCTATAAATATTACTTTTAAGAAATGTATATATAAATGAGTCTTTTGTTTTGATATTTTTATCGAAGATACATATTTAGTATCATAAATTTTTGATTATTGCCAAAATTGCTGCCACTCACAATTAGAGGTTATGTTTTCTCAAGAAATTGAGAAAAAAATTGCTCTCGGGAATTTTCGAGAAATTCTGTTAATTAAAAATATAGATTAGACTGAATGAATAAAGATAAATGTAATATTTAAAAGCATTATAAAATATATTCATTAAAACTATTTAATTTTGCACAAAAATCAAAAGGAAATTCATTAAATTTTAATTCAAAAATAATTTACTTTATTTCAAAAAATGGTCCTTCAAGAAGCAGAGACTATCAATTGATTGATTTGAGCGGCTTGTGTTTTTCTTTGAAAAGAAATTTCTTTCGTTTTGTGTTGAAGTTAGTTTTACCGTTTTAAAGCTGCTTAAAACAATGCTAAATTTGGAGTAAGTTTGGTCTTTGATAGAAAGTATTAATTTCTCTAAACAAGGTTTTAAAGTCTATCTAAGATCTAAGAAGATTTCTTGCTTTTACGAATAAATTTTCCAGCTGCTTCTTAAGAATTTCTTCATTAGTAATGTGCGTATCATGCTGGTTTATATCATTCGATTTGGATTAGAAATTTTCACATTCCATTATTTTTTCATTCTCTGCATGTACCACAAGAACAAGATTATAGCACATATGTAGATATTTTACCATGACACTCACACTATCTGATGTAGTGACCGCAATATCTTTGGGAAAAAACATACAAAATGATTTCTATTTTGAAGTCACCATTCTATAATCATAAATTAACTGAATCCAATGTTCGTAAGTACGGGTGAACAAAATTAAAATCAGAGCTATCCACTGATTTTGGACGTTTACCATAAAATACCTTTGATGAAATACTTAGTATAACTATGAAAAGGCACAATTTATCACTATAAAACCATACATAAACCAATTACAAACTATAAACCAACTCTGGCTTATTATAAAATCAACAATTATAAAACACGAATTGAACTTTTTTTTTTACTTAATTTTGAATAATATTTGAATACATCATAAATTTGTTTTCCGCCTCAATTTTACTCCATTTTTAGTTCTTATCAAAAAGCTTACTTTTGCAAAGGTAGTGAAAAACAAGTTTATATACATGTATTCTTGCCATTCGACAGTATTAACGTTTTTATATTCAGGCAAAGCATAATATGGGATAAATACAGTGTGTTGTAAAATTTTTAACAGCTGCCGTATGACTATTGATCATTGAAATAGTCATCTAAAATGATGTATTAAATTTTTTTTGCATATAAAAAATTTTAGTTAATCTTACAAATAAATTTCATTTTAATAATAGTGATATTATTAAAGTTCTTTATTTGATCTATTTTTGTTTTCTTTTAACATTTCATTCATTTACATTGCGATTATTGATCGAATTTCCCACCTATATAGAACACATTCAAATTATATATATATATATATATATATATATATATATATATATATATATATATATATATATATATATATATATATAGTCATTATGAAAGTATACTAATGGTTTTCGCTCTAACTCTCATCTGCTTAATTTACACTAAACAGAGGAACTAGGTCATCTCCATGTCCCAAACATGGCAACCAAACCTTATTAAAACAAACTATACGAGTGATTCGGATAAAATCCGAAGAATATGTGAATATCTATTTGGGAAATGTTAAATTTCATATCACTGTTTTGTTAGAATCCATTATTTAGGAAGTATTTATTTTTTATTAGCCCATAAACTAAAGAATTTTTAAAATGTTTACTTAATAGACAGTAAATAAACCAAAAATAGAAAACAAATTAACCAATGATAACTATTTTAACATTTGTAGCTCGCGATCATATGATCGCGCATGGCAGTAATGAGTGAAATTTGAGTAAATGTTTTTTATAAATTTTCATTGTATAGGTAGAAATATTTAGACTTTTATAATGCGGTCCATCATTATTTGGAAATGAGAAATCCGTGCTATATATAATGTATCAATGTTTCTTTAAGTTCTGTAGATTTTAAAAAATTATGGCTTTTTCGTAATAGCATAAATTAAATCTTAAGTAAGTGAAAAAATAAGATTTTGCTGCAAAATATTCATTATGTGAGAAATTTTTTTATTATAAAATACTCGTTTTCAATCTGTCAGAATTTAGCTAAAAATTGTTCAAATGCTTGTTCGTTTTCCATTTAAATTTATTTTCTGCCTTTTAATTGATTTGAAATTGTTTTAAAAAGTTTAGGAACGTTTAAGAATAAAAATTAAAAATATTACATTTAGAATTTTTATAACTAAATTCTGACAGATTTAAAAGGATTATTTTATCATCCTAAACGTTCTAACTTGCTTTGCTGCAAAGACTTATCTTCTATTTTACTTGTTAACCCCTTAACGGTCGAATTAATACTGGAAAACCCAGAAAAACCATAATTTTATTTTATGGAAGAATAAGTTAATTGAATGTAAGTGATAAGACAACTGAATTTCTCAATGGATTTGCATGAGTATACTCGGGTGAGACCGTTAAGGGGTTAATTGGTAATAATTACATGAATAAGAACAAATTTTATAAATTGTGATAGGTCAAATTCAAATTATCGTACCAAATCAAATAATCATTGAAGGGTTTATTTTCGATAACCAACGCGTGGATAACTCGTATATCGTTTGAAAATGTAAAATTTAGAAATAATTATTTTTGCTATTTATTGACCACTCGTGCCACTCATTCAACAGATAGCAAAAATGGTTAAGTATTTGTGTGGCCTTTGTACCGTCAAAGTAAAGAAGCGTGCTTGCAATAACTTAATGCAATGAATGTAAAATTTAAACAAAATTGCATTAATTAAATTTGGTATGTATGTTACTGTGACAATAAAAAACTTGTGGAAAGTATCCACGAATGCATTCTGAAGAGATATGATAAGAAATGCAATCTTTTTTATTCATTTGAAAGAAATACTACATATCTTTGATGATTATTCCTGCTCTGTTAGAATTGGTCGTAATTAGTTGATTTTGAGGTACAAGTTTTGGCTAGCATGTAGAAAAAGAATACTGATTATTTTACTTTTGTAGTTTTTATTTAATTTATTCACGGGTTTCTTTTTTCAGTTATCTAGAATAAAATGAAAGATTTTATTTCTTGGGAATAGTAAATTGATTAAAGTATAATTTTAGAGCAGTATAATAAATCGATAATTTAAAAATATAATGATGGTTGCCAAAAAGATATTTAAAGTGCTTTTAATTTTAATCGTTAATATATTATTCCAAAGTTTTCTTTTAAACTGCTATTGTATGTTAAATATAACAAACTTTAGTTAAGTTTATTTATTTGAATTTTTGCCTAATATAGTCATGGTAACGGTGGCTAAATTTGGAAATCGTTTAGTTTCAGGCAAGCATGAATGTTAAAGTTGGTGGATAATTAAGTATATGCATACAAAATCCTATACTGTTTTCCCTCGAAAATAACGCCTAAACATTGTATTGTAAACGTTATATTTGTGATTTTTTTGTTTGATCAATTAGAAATCATGCCATTGGTTCAGTGACGTAGCTACCATATAGCAAGATAAGGCAATGCATAGGGGCCCACAAGACAGGGGACCTTTTTTCCAAGTTTCCTTAATTTTCTTCAGAAAACAATGGTCGGCACCAGTCAGCAGGGACCTCCAAATGATCGATTTGTGGTTTTATGTAATAAAGCTCCACTGTTTTGTTTACTTATTGCATTAAGTACATTATTTACCTATTTATGCAATCCCCTCTGCCTCTACCTCGCTAATAGTATACTGTATAAGTAAGCAACTTTAGTTATCTAAGTAAATCGCCCATTCATATAAGGGTCGAAAAAATTGTTTCGCTTGTTGGCTCTACACATTTGTCCCTGATACATTACTATCATTTTATAACGATTTATACTGTTATATTGTGTATTGAGCTCTCATTATTTAATTAAATCGTCTTTCCAAGAGGACCCAAAAGCGCAAAACTCCTCTTTAACTATAAGCCCTTCTTTCAATTAACACTCTCCCCTCCCCCTTAAAAAATCTTGGGTAGGCATACGCCACTGGTCTCATACCGTACACAATAAACAAGGTGTTCCATCAAAATTTCGAGAGTTACGAAGTGTTCCGTCGCAGGAAAAGTTTGGGAAACCCTGGTGTAATTCAATTATGCTTCCAAAGGGGGCCAAAAATTTTTCCCTGCGGCCCTATGGTGCACCGCACCTATTTCACTTGTGTATGCAATATAGGGGGTCCATCTATGACTCATTGCATAGGGGCCCAAAATTTCTAGCTGCGCCACTGCATTGGTTACATAATATAATTATTATTAATTCATTTTGTATAAATGTCTAGTTTTCTAAAGTAATTAAAATTATTTTGGGTTATTTGAAAAAACACCTAGGTCTTATTAACGTTACCGTGCAATAATACCACATTTCCCCAAAAATTTGGTCGGGTATTATTTCTTCATGCATAAAAATCTACATTTATTCAAATACAGTCTTGTCATTTATATTGCTTCCTTTTTGAGAAATGGATAAATATTTTTAAAAAATAGTGATTTACTGAAACAAAATTATACTAAATCTATTTTAATTGATAATCGGATTTTATAATTTATACGCGAATTTTTGTGATTTCTATAAAAAAATAACTAATGTTGATAGGTGCAAAATCAAATATTGATTTATTTTTTTTCTAAGAGAACTGAAAATTTTTAAATTGGTCCTTATTTCGACTGAACTTAATAAATAATATAATTATTGATTTTTTCTAAAATATGATGATTGTTTCCATAGGTCAAGTCAACATAAATGTCATTCAATGCATTACTTGAATTTTTCATATTAATTTTTATTTTAGTATCTCTCACAATGCCAAATGAGATTCAACAAAGCTATAACCAACAGTTATTTGGCCGATTTGTGTACTGTTAAAGACGTTAAGCAATACTTGGAAACCGAAGTGATTTCTCGTGACACTCTTCATAATTTAAAAGAATTGAAAGATAAACTACCGAAGAATTTACACGTACAGGAAGATCCAATCATATTCGATCACAATACGGATACCATGTATGGTGGTATCACTGCATTTCCACACAAAGACAGAATTGAAGTGGATTTAGAAGCCCAGGAAAAATATCCCAGCATTAAAGCTCCAAGGACAAGAAAAATCAAGATTGATTACGATGATTTGTATTAATAATAAAATTAAGTATTATTTTACGTGTTAAAAATAAAGACAATTAGTTTACAAATATATTTATTTAATTATAAAATGCACATTCCTTTGGGATCTCAATTTATTACTAACATTGCCAAAGGCATTTTTACACAGCTGCAAAAACAAAACAAGGAAACATTCCACAGTTATGCCAATTTAATACATCCACTGCTAGGATAAAATCGATTTGAGCAGTTACTGCATTGATGTTAGTAATTCATCCGTTTGTCTATTATCTGGACGTCCGCTTCCTCTACCACGTCCTCTACCTCGACTAGGTCTCGAATACCTTAAATTTAATAAAAAAAACAATGTTAAACACAATATTTCATAAAACCAATTATTATTTTACCGAGAATTGGAATTAAAAGTGCCTCTATTAGTCTTAGTCCAATAGTTTTCAGAAGGTGCATCTCTACTTGGAAAAGCAGCTGGAGGAGCACCACGCCCTCTGAATCTTCCATTTGTTGGTTGACGTTGACCACGAGTTTTCAAATTCCTAGAATTTTCTGAATGCATAAATTCCGATTGCGTTGCACTACTAAATACGTCATCAACAGCATTTTCAGTTTCGGCATTCCAAGTATTATTTGGATTGGAATTACCAGTACTTTTTCCGGACAATTGGGAATTGGATCTTGGCACATGTTCCTCATCATAACCATTTTCAGCGTTTTTCGCGAATCCATCTTCTTGAACTAATGATTCGTGTAAAAATACAAAATTTAATTTCGGATTTTCAGGTTGTACAGAATGTTTTTCTATTGGAGCTTCCATTTCTTTAGGAGTAAGTTGTTGTGGTTCCATGATTTCAGTAATATCCTGGCAGGTATTTTCTTCTTCATCATCTTCATCACCAACTTCTTGAACCTCATGCTCTACTTCTTTATTTAAATAGTCTTTCCAGTCATTGGAAGTTACCCAATCAATATTAGAAATCTTTTCTATACACTTCATTAACTCATCCTTAGAAATTGATTTTAATGCATGGTCTTTAGAAGTACCTAAATCTAAAGGTTTATTTCCACCCTCAAAAAGCGATTGGAGTTGTTCAGAACATTTTTTCCAATTCCCTTTTTCACTTATATGAATTTCACAATATAGCTCTTTCAAAATATCCAATTCATCGACCTCAACGTAATTTTCTGAAAGTAATTTTGATTGAACATTTTGATGATCAAAAATACGTTCTAATAAATAATATGTTTTCATGACAAATTCAATCAACGAGGCTTCATGTCGCTTATTTTCTAATCTTTCTTGTTTCTTAACCTTTTTTAAAGTTTTTTCAGCATCCTTTATTTGTTGAAGAGCTAAGGAATTTAGTTCATCAACCAATTCCAAATTTGAAACAACTTCCTGATATTTTGAAACAGCCATCTTAAAACGCAACTATAAAATTTTCTATTTAAAAATTGAAATACTTGTTGATCTTCATTTAGATCCTTTTTTTTCTTATATTCATCTAATTTGTTCTAAAAAATATTCAAAATGAAAAATTAATTTTAGTAAACAAAAAAACTTTTCGCTTATCAAGATTCCTTTTCTTCTTCTCAAAGATAATTAAAACATTTTTAAGTCTTTCTAAGGCAATCTCCTGGGCATCTAATGCATTCGACATCATAAGGCAGTTATTTACACAGTTCATTCAAAAATAAATGTAATGAGGTAAGTTAATTTGAACAAACTTCAGAATAATTTTAAATTAATAGACATATTTAATGTATTTAATTAAATTATTATTTTCCTTTAATAATGCACGTTTTAAATAACTATATTTTTAAATGTCTTTAGAAAAATTTTTAAAATAATGTGCTCGATAATAAATAAAATTATTTAATAAAACCTAAGAAAATTTATATGTACCTATTTTATTTTTATTTTGCCATTAAAATAGTTTATATTAAAAATATTGAGTTTTTAAAAATATCTTAATTAAAACAATATTATAATTGGTGGGTTACTGGCAGTTTCACATGGTCTAAGATCTTGTTTTAGTTACATACCACAACTGGTGAGCTTCTTGTTCACCCTGGTTCCTAATTTAAACTATTAACAAGTTATCGTACTTTACTATTCCTTGTTTAGTACACCCGTCTCAATCAGAAGTTTGTATTGTAAAACACGTCCTGAAGATTTGAATAATGATAAGATGTGCTGCTGTGACTGCTAAATTTAAAATTCTTACAGATTCATGTGACAGGTTAAGAGTGGGGAAACGTTCCAGGCTCATACACCTTCACTCTTCCTTACTATCATTGCATTTCACACTTCCTTATTTATCTTTTTGCAACTCTTCATAATCATTGATTTACCACTAAATTCGCATCGCAAACGACGTTGGTATCACGGATTAGTGTGTGGTTGTGAGCAAAACGTGAACCAAAACATAAAGACTGATAATGCTAAGTCGCGCTTCTGGGTTCACATGTTTACCATAGAAGGTACAGTTATTAGTAATATAGTAATTGCATTACTTGGACAGAAAAGAAGTTGACAGCGATGTTACGAAAAATTATTATGACTTATATAAAATTACCATTTACACGAAATTACTAAAAATCAAATCCAACTTACTACGATGACATACAACGGAAAACTGAGAGTTGCAAAATAAGTTTTTGTTGTTATAGTTTCTGGTTGTTCTAGTGTTGTGTTCTTGTTTTTTTTTTATTAAAATTAATGAATTATCCATCGGTATTTAGGATCATATCCATTATCAGCCACCTAGGTCGCAGATAATACCCATAACATTGAATTTAAAATTATTAATTTAAAAATCTATTTATTATTATGAAAACATTTTAGAATGACAAATCGAACTTCCAGAATAGAGATGTTGCTTTCTTTGAGAAATATGACAGTACCTCAGGTTATTGCCATTCTTCGTTTCAAAGAATTACTGAAAAGAGCAATGAAATGTTCTTGTTGTGGTGAATTAATGGTAGAAAGAGAAAGAAAAGACAATATTGATCGTGTTTCTTAGGTTTGTTACAACAAAGAATTCACTAAAAAGAAAACCACAATAAGTATAATAAATGGGTCTTTTTTCTCAGATTTTCGTTTATCACTAGCTGATGTAAGGACTTTGGTGTTAATGTGGGCCGAGTCTGTTCCGGTTTATGATGCCGCACAAAGGTATGGAATAAACAGGAAGTCTGTGAGTGCAGTATATGCAAAGCTTCGAGGGCTTGCATCGGAATATTTACTTGCAGATCCTATAAGACTTGGTGAACTTGGTATTGTCTGCCAGATTGATGAGAGCCTCTTTTGCCACAAACAAAAACATAAAAGGAGAAGGGCAGCTGGGTGTTTAGGATAGCTGATACCAACACAACCCCAGCAAATTATTATGTAGAAGTGGTGCCTGACAGATCTGCAAACACTCTCTTGTCAATAATATTTAGAGTATGCCGCCCGTGAACAGTTATTTATAGTGATAAATGGGCAGTATACAAGAGAATAAATCAAAAATTGGGGTTGGTTCACGAGACAGTTAATCATTTTTTGAATTTTTTTGATCCTGATTCGGGTGTGCATACCCAAAATATAGAATCTCTATGGGCGCAGCTGAAAATGAAGATAAAGACCATGAAGGGGATTCGTGGAAATCAGCTTCCTCTTTTCCTAAATGAGCTTGTGAGGGAAAGTAATGCACAAGGAAATATTTTAACCCTTTCGCGGATACGTCGGCATATGCCGACATATAAAAAATATCGTACATAAACACATCGGACATACCCGTCGGCGATTGTATTTGTTTTTAATATATAGGAGGATATTTTGTGCCCTTATAGAAGCAATCAGATTTGAGTTAGAGACCCAATTAGATTTTTTTGTACTCTTATGTTTAGCCATAATCTAAATTTTCGAGAGTGGTACAAAAACATAATTACCTGTGTCACTTTGCGAACATTTTCTAAATTTCATGTGCCCCTGAAAGGGTTAATGTATCTTGTTTGTGTGATGAAAACTCAATAAATCATAATTTAGTTTATTTATGTTTTTATAATGGAATAAAACTAATAGAATTCTTATAATACCCATGTATCTTGTAGGTGGCAGATAATGGACATGATCCGGTATTTATATCGCTTTTGATTATATGCTTATGCATTCTCTGCTACTATATTCAATCAGAATGCAGTAGAATTGAATTTCTTTTGCACGCATACATGAGTGGGTGTAATTATTTACTTTTTTAATTTAATTAATTTAATTAATCAAAATTTTTAATTTTTATTAATTTTCACAATTTAATTTTATGAATTTGTAATTTAAATATTTTTAGATAGTTTTATTTTAATTTTTTATTAATTTTCAACCGTTTAATTCTATCAACTTCATGATTTATATAATTTTAACTAATATTATTCTAATTCTTATCAGTTTTACTGGAAAAAATTTAGTTTCAATTTTAAATTTATTTATTATTCTTTTATTTTCCTAATTATTAGATTTTTTTGAATGCTCTAATTTTCCCTTAACTGTGTTAGTGATTGCAACTTCTTGCGTTCCTCTATTTTATTATATGTGTTTTATTTATCCTCAATATGTTATGTAATTTATTTTGTACTATTTGATCAAACAGGCAGGTTGGAGTCGCATTTACTTACTCCATTCGACTGGCGCCTCTCCTACTTTGGGTGTCCTTGCGTGTTCGTCGTCGGGTTCATTTGACTTTCCATGGATTGTTCTGCCGATGGCTCTGAATAGGGCACGTTGTGGTAATATGCCTAAGTTCCTAGTCCTTCTTCTGAGGCATGAGGTCATTGTGCACTTGCTCGCTCAGCTGCTGATCAAGGAATGCTTGATGATCATGCAATTTTTGTTTTTTAAGCTGGAGTTTTAGTGCCTTTATCTCCAGCTGATTTTCTCGACCTGGGTCTGTAGGACTTCTAATTGTCGGACTTCATGGCCTCCGGACTGAACTATATCTCTTCTAACTTCCGAACTTGTCTTTGGAGCACGGCCATTCAATTCCAATACACCTCCAGTTGTTTCAACGTGGCATCCCGGTCCGCTCGCATGTCTTTAGCAAATTGATCCTTAAAACAAAATCCACATTAGATCGAATAAATATGAATTAGTAGATGGATTGGTCACCGCTGGATCAAGTACTTCAGAGGGTAAGAACTGTTTTTCTAAAATTCCTAATATTTTTATATAGTTCACCAAAAATTTTATGTAGGCCAAATAAATTTTTTCATTTTCATAATTTTCAATGTTTTTTCATAAATTTTTAAAATTTTTTATTATCTTTCGCAATTTTTAAGCTATTTTCACAAAATATTTTCAGAGTATAATGTAAGTAAAATAAAATCCAGCAATTTTTTATCATTTTTATTATATTTTTCAGAGTTTTATGTATAAAAAACCTATTTGTTTGTATCCTCATAAGAGGAAGGTTGAAAAACAAATAAATATGGGCATAAAAAAGCATAGCGGTAAAGTAAGGGTTATTTGTTTCAAGGGATTATTAATTTATAAATTTTATTAATTCCAAGTGATCTGATAATTTCTATATTTTGTAAACTTCACGTGTTTAAATATTCTAATACTTATTTTTAAAATGTCTAGATTTTTACTATCTTATTCATATAAATGTTTTTTGAAAAACAATTTCATTGTTCGCTTACCTTTTCAACGCATATCTCGACTGTTGAATACTAGTATTTCATCGGTAAAAAAATTTATTTTATTTAGTTTATAATTAAGTTCCAGAATGTCTTTGATGATCGCCGTAACATGGAACGCCAACTGAAGTCAAATAAATTAAGCATCATAAGAAGATATAGTAGCGAGGCTCTTTCTATAGAAATGGTTTCTGATAGAGTAATGCTAATATTAAGGCTATATGACAAAATAGATCCAGTAAAAGTAGGATTATTTTTTTATTATTTAGAAATTGTAAGTATAAATTGTGTACTATGGTAACCTAAACCTATTTACACTATATTTATGATTATGTATATTAGTAAAATTGTGTGTATTATTGTGAACACATTTTAAACTTAGCAATGTTTAAGAATTTAAACAAGTTGTTGAAAGAAAACATATTACTCCAATAGATTGTACTTTGATTTTTAACATGCTTATCTGTAAAATCCTTTAATTTTTGTCACTTTCTCTCAGTTATTTGATATTTCATTTTTTGTTATTATGACTAGATCAGAAGTAGAAGTTAACTTTACATTGTAACACAACTTTTCGACACTGCCTTCATTAAGTGTTATTGTATTATATCCTTAATGACAATCAATAAAGTTTTTGTTACATAGGAAATGATTGAAAAATATTAAGTAATGTTTAATTAATTTTTTATAACAAAGATGATTTAATTGACAAACGACAATCATTTTAATATATTCTAATAATAAAGGATTTCAAATTCCTCAACAATATAATCCTGAACATTTTAAAATAAATATTAACCGTAGATTGTTTTGATTGTCATGTTTAACTTAATAATAATACAAATTAAATTGTTTGACAAAAACTAATTCCGATCAAAGTACATTGTTAGCAAATTTGTATTTTGGTAAAAGGAAAATTAAAAATATATGTTAGTCTTTCTGCTATATAGTAAAATAATCGCAGAGAATTTCTGAACTTTATATTAAATATCAGAAAATGTTATCAAATATTTTTTGTTTTAATCTCTAATATTTTAGCAATTTTCTTGAAATTAAAATCTTATCTTTACTTTTCTTTCAACCCTACTTTAACTCTGACAAAATCAATACAGATTTTGCTAGTCACGTACACATCACTCTATTGTTAATTTTGTCGTAATTTTTAATTAATTAAGCAAATCCACCTGGCTTTTTTGGTGATATGAAAAATATCGTAGTTTTCCTGATTCAAAAAACCAAATTAAGGTCTGTCAAATATTGCAGAACATGGATTTACTCGATTTGGTAAGTGGCACGTTAATATCAAATGTAATAGCATAATAGTAAAATAAAAACTTACCTTAGCTTTCAAAACTCGCACAAAATACAAACAAATTAACTTAGAAAATATGTAATATAAAGTAATCTCTCTATATATAAAAAGCTAAGGGTCCCCTCCATCTGAATTTTACTTTAATAAGATGTTTATACGAGAAAATTTTTTTTTAATTTTATTTATCTTTTTTAATTTAATTTTACTTTATTTTATTATTATTTTTTTATGATGTATTTATTCTTTTGTACTTATCGTTCTATATTACTTTGAAACGGTTTATGCTATTACCTTTTATCATAGTTATGTAAACATATTAATAAACTTAATCTTACTCCTGTCCAAGAATACCCTGGATATTTACTTTAACATTAACCCCACGTTCTAACGGGGTTGGTGAAAATTATAACTTTTTGTAAATCGTGTAAAGGACTCGTAACTCTTACTTTTAGGTATTTATAAATACGATATTTTACACATAAAAATTTCTAACAACGATTTTTAATTTACCGAATTTACCGGTAAATTTAGCGAGTGTTTTTTTGCCAATTTACCGGTATACAATCCCTAATTCAAACTGAGATGAAACGCAATAATATTTTTGGCGTTAGCCAAATCCGGTCTTGTTACATTATGTTAGAATTTATGAAAAAGTTTCCGAACTTCAATTTTGTCCTAAAAATTTTGTTGCTAAAAAATCTATAAAGCAATAAATATCAAAGTTTATTATTTATAGAATTTTTCATATATAAGCATGACTTTGAAATTTGATAGTGTCTTATTTTAATTTGATCTATTAATTATTATTAATTTGGTTTTGAAAATTATTGGGTTCAGTAAAATGTAATTTCGTTTTTTGGTGATAGATGGCAAAAAGAGCTAGATTTGCATATAGACATCAGTTGTATTGTAAAACCTCCATATGTTATTGAAAGATAAAGTTTCCAAGTGTGCATTAAGTGGTGTGTTACCCTAAGGCAGTGGTTCTCAAACTTTTTTGATCACGACCCAAATTTTTGACATTTCATGCCAAAAATTTTATTGCGACCCACATGACAAAGATTAATTTTAAAATAAATGTTTATTTAATGAGAATAACTCTATTTAACTCTAGTTATTCTAGTCATCGCGACCCACCAAAAATTCTTTCGCGACCCAAAAATGGGTCGCGACCCATAGTTTGAGAAACACTGCCCTAAGGGGAACTTTTCACTTTTGACTATTTTTCCATATTCCCTTTTCCCGGGCAACCGCGCATAATTATTTTATTCGGCCATTAAATACCCGTTGCAAGCGACGTTGGTGCTGCAATTGAGCGGGTGGCTGTTGGCAAAAGATGAGCTATAACGTAATAACTGCTAATGACCCGACGTGCCTCTGGGTTCATGGACTATCGTAGAAGATATAGCGCTCCATTTTCCGTTGTCCCCTTATCGTTGGATTTCCCCGAGTCTCCTGATTGTTGCCATCTACTTTGATCTACACTGTTCAAACATATCATGAAAACGAATTTTAAAGAAAAAATGTGAAACGACGTGATCAATGTTTTCTGTCGAATCTTTGAGATTAAGTTAAAATTCTTTATTAATTGTTATTTAATATTTCGGATTTTACAATTTTTATTAATGTTCACAATTTACTCGATTTCTCTTGGTTGCCTAAGTCGTTACGATATTTGGGTACATCAAAACTTAACTGAATAGAACTTAATGGACCTTGTGTCTATTTGTGATTTGTTGCTCAAAAAATGACAAAATGCTTCCTTCAGATGATAACAGACGATGCAAATGGGTTGTTTATCATAATGTAAAACGCAGAAGGTCATGGGGTGAATGAAAAAAAAATTAACTCAATAAAGGTCATGTGTTTTAATTAGATGGGATTGGAAAGGAGTAATATATTACGAAATCCTTCATCTGAATGAAATCATCAATACCACTAAATATTGCTCCCAGCTGGACTCTTTGAACGCATCAATCAATGAAAACCACCCAGAACTAGTCAATCACTATGGGGTAATTTTCTTTAGTGGCCAAGCAAAAGTTAGTGCAGCTTCGCCTGAATGTTCTGCCTCATCCACCTTAGGCCTTGCGTCTTCTGATTTTCATTTATTTCGATCTTCTTAAAATTATTTAAAAGGAAAAACTTTCACATCTTTGGGAAAATGTAAAATGCAACTTGAACAATTTTTTCATTCTTAAACCAAAAAACTTCTGAGAGGATGGGAATTTTTAATTTGTCTGCAAGATGACAGAAAGTAATTGTACAAAATGATGAATATATAATATAATTAAATTACTTTTCATTAAATTTTATTTTAATTTTTTTACTCAAAAATACGAAATTACTCAATCCAATAAATAGTTAATTGACATAATCAATAAGCAATAATCAATATATTTACCGTATTTTAGCGCATATAACGCGCGCGTTATACGCATTTTTACAAACCGCGCACCCCCCATGCGCGGTATCTGTGGGTGCGCGCTTTATGATTTATATTTTACACGTGGCGGCATTGCCAGTGGAAATATTTTTATGATGTGACAGTACCCCTACCATCGGTTTTAATGTTACGTTTGATTGCAACCAGATTTACTTTTAGTTAAACAAATTATTTTATTTTTATAATATTAAATAATAATTTGCTATTTATTTCTGTTATGTAGCAATGTTTCAGATACCGAGTTTGTGTTTAATATGGATCGAATGGCGCCAGCCGGAGTTGCATTGTTCGTATTGACACGTCAGGAAAACAAATAGAAATAAAGAAATTATAAATTTTAATGTTCACGTTATCTTATATTAAATTTTTTTTATAGATATAATAAATAAAACTTCGATGTTTTTTTATTTATTTTTGATCCCACATGTCATTTCAGTAACTTGTTGCTGTTTTAATCTCCGCCATCCTCAAGCTCTTCTTCGCCATCACTCTCCTGGAAACCTTCGAAGCTCTCATCATCTGAACTGGCCTGAAACATGTCCATGACTCGCTGTAGGCGCTCTTCTTCGATTGCCACATCATTTCCTTCTGCTTTTGATGCTTCACTGTCTCCCTCTCCATCTGTCGAGTCATCGGCGCCAACATCGGGAACGTTACTGGGCATAATTCCACACTTCTTGAATCCATTTGTGATTGTTGTCACCTTCACTTTCTCCCATGCAGTTATGACCCACTTGCATACTTCAACGTATGTGGCACGGCGTTGTCTACCAGCTGGTGTGTATGTGTGGGACCCAGTTGAAATCCACTTGTCCCACTCCTCACGAACAAACGTCTTGAATGGTCGATTTACAGCGACATCCAGTGACTGAAGCTTGCAAGTGAGGCCACCCGGGATGACGGCGATATGGGCGCCCGCTGCGTTTATCTTCTTTTGAACAGATGACTCTTTGTGAGCTGTCATGGCATCAAAAACAAGGAGAGATTTCTTTTTGAAAAATCCGCCTTGCCTGGTGCGGAAGCATTTGTCTGTCCAGATCCCCATGACGTCCGTGTTCATCCAACCCTTTTTATTGCATGTAACGACAACACCACTTGGAAGCTGTTCACGTGGCATTGTCGCACGTTTGAAGATAAGCATTGGCTTGAGTTTCTGGCCTCCAGCGGTGCAGGCTAAGACGACGGTAAACGAAGTTCTTTCATGTCCTGTCGTAGCAACAGCGACCGTCTTAACCCCGACTTCAGCAACTGATCGCGTTGGAGGGATATCAAAGACCATGGGCACTTCGTCCATGTTGATGACGTCATTTGGTGAGAGATCGTGTTGGCTGATTTCCTTATGAACAAATTCTCTGAAATCATCCAACTTCTTTTCCCAATCATCCGGAAGTCGCTGGCCGACTGTTGTTCGAGCACGCATCGACAAATTATTGCGCCGCATAAATTTGTAAACCCAATTGTACGAGCCACCTTTGAAATCATCTAACTTCATTTCAACGGCCAACAATCTTGCTTTTGCCTTAATTGCCACCGTCGATACAGCTCGATTATTCTCTCTCTGAGCCAAAATCCACTTCACCAAATTCGCCTCCAGATGTGGCCATCTCGCCTTGCCGCCACGCCTTGCTCTTTTTCTCGGATTCATACTTTCCAGCTCTGTCTCTTCCTTCCTCCACTCTCGAACCGACGTCTCACCAACACCAAACTCCCGACCCGCCGCTCTATTTCCCTTCTCCTTCGCATACTTAATCACCTGAAGCTTAAAATCAGCTGTGTAAGACTTTCTTTTAGGCATATCGAATAATTTATGATGGGTTTTAAAATATCATGAGTTTATATTGTGCTATGAGAACAGAGAATTCGTTGTTTTATTTTGTCAGCCGTTGGAGTAAGACCAATAGTTTTAAACGGATCTAACCACGTGGCAATTTATCAGGCTGACGACGTCATCACACGCCGACAACCCAGCCAATAAAATTAAACGAATTTCACACGTGGTTTGTTACATCGCTGAACTTTAAATTTATGACTCGGCTTGTTTTGTCGCGGAGTCTCGTGATTAATAATACGTGATGCAAACAGCAACAATAAACAAACACGGAATGTAACGCTGTTTAATATTGAGATTATGAATTATTTTACAAACAAAATTTATGGAGAATAATTAATAAGTATACTAAACCGCATTTTTGGAAATTTACCAGCATCAGGTAGGTGCGCGCTATAGGCCAGGGCGCGTTATACAAATTTGTATTTACACATACAATAAAATCCGCGCGGTATACAGGGATACGCGTTATACGCGGGGGCGCGCTATATCCGCTAAAATACGGTAATCAATTTTATTAAAAATTTTGTAATCATTAAAATATAAAATTAGCAATTTTATTAAAATAAAACACAAACAAATTTCAAATTGATGAAAAATCGTATATTGCTCTTAATTTCATTTTTCAGACTATCAATGTTATTTCTTATTAACACTGCATTTTAATCTGAAAAAAGATGACACAGGAAATTGTATTATGTTGATAAAAATATTCAGTTGAGCTCAATTTAAAAGTTTTGGGCTAGATCAGAGATTCTCAACTTTTTAAGGTCAATGTAACTTTTTAACCTATTCTTGGAACGTTAATTTAAAAAAATCAACTTTAGATTTTCTTATTTAACAATTTTTAAGCATGCATTTTCAACGTAAATTCACAAAAACTACTTTTACTTAATGAGAATAAGAAGAATTAAATCAAATATTAAAAACTCGATCTTTATTGAATGTACTTTTTCATGTATAAAATGTTTCGGGAACCCCTCAGAAATTTTAAGGAACCCAAATGTTTTATGGAGCCTAAGTTGAAGAATAAGTTTAAATAATGATACCATATCAAAATCTTTCTGATATCAATTTCTCCCTATTTACCAAAACAATATTTATATTAGTAGTAAATAAACTCATAAGTCAATTAAATATCAAAGATTATTATGTGATAATTTCATCTATTAAGATGACCTTGAAATTTTTGTCTTAATTTAATTTGATTATGTTAATCTTATCTATTAATTATTAATTATCTAGTTTTGAAAGTTAAATAATTAACAATCAATATATTAAATATTTTATAATCATTAAAATTAACAATTTAATTAAAAATAAACCAAATTACATTTCAAGTCAAATTAATAGATGGAAAACCCATTTGATTTCAATTTTTCCGGCTAGATATTTTCTATATAGTTATAAATAAATAGTTTCTATATTTTAATCTTAACTTTGGACTCTTAAGTGCTTTAATATAAATAAATTTTCTTAGCAATTGTTTGTAATTGCATAAAATTTCCAGATTACACTGGACTCGCATTTAATGAATGATATGGGCATTGACAGTTTGGATCATGTCGAGGTAATTATGGCTATCGAAGAAGAATTCGGTAAGGCTTTTTAAAACTGTATGTATTTCCTTTAACTTTTGAAATCCAGCTTTCGAAATTCCAGACCAGGAGGCCATAAAATTGAACACACCCAGAGAGATAATACAATATGTGTGTGATAAATATGATGTTTATGATTAGAAAGTTAATGACATTAGTTTTAATATATTTGCATTAAATTTTGTTTTCTACAGTAAAAATTATATTGAATAGTTTTGAATAGTTCATGAATTATTAATACTATAAATATTTATAATAATCAATATATTCATTTCTATTCTTTTATTGGCCAATATTAGCTTCATAATGATTTCATGACAAATTCAAATTTATTATCAACGATATTTTTATCTTGTTTATAATTTTCCTTTAAATTTACTTTCAATAAAATGTTTAATAATTAATGTAAGTGGATTAGGTGATGCACTTAAAAAATTATGTTATCAGCTGTTATGACAAATTAGAAATCGTCATAAATGGATTTATAGGAATTTATTAGTTACTGCGCATCATATCCCCCAGGCCAGCGGTTCCTAAACTGTGGGCCGAAGAAAATTTCCAGTGGGTCGCGAAACAAAGCTATTTTTTGAAAAATTTGGGAATGTTTACAATGTTCAAAATAATTGTGACATAAAATTAGAAAACCAAAAATTTTTATACATCGTTACCCATGAAACTTTTTACTAATCTATAAACACCAACAATATATATTTTGCCACGAGAATGTAAGTTTCTTATGTGATTTCTAATTGAAGTTTCATTTCGAGTTTATTTGACTCATCGATGTCAAATAATATTCGTGATTTAGCATGGTATAGAATTCCGTGTTGGCACTTAGGCGGTGTGTCATTTAAATGTTCTAGGTTTGCTTATGGATTTGGTATCGACTCATTCCTAAAAGCCTTCATTATCACTTTATTATTACTATTATTGTAATCATTCTATTTTTATTATTATTTGTGCTATTATTATCATTACCTTATTAGCATTACCCATTTTTATGATTATTATTTTGATACTACCTTATTTTTATTATTATTAATAGGCAATCCTTGTTTCTATTATAATTAATTATTAGGTACGATTAATATAACCATATCGGTGCTATTTAAATTTTTGATAATTTATTGATATATTTGGGTTGCTTAAATTTTAAACAATTTTATTGATTTTGATATTTTCCCTGTTACTATTTTTGGTAACTACACTGCCCTTTACCCAATAATATCATCGTGACCTAAAGAATCTAATTTTAGAAGCAATCCCCCTAATAACCCATTAGTAGGAAAGCTTGGACTATGATAAGTACCCACACACACTTACAACTAAAATCACCCAATCACAACAGCTTCATTTACAATCAGAGAGAAACTCCTGTATCATGGAATAGAAGGCAATAATATTCTTAAGATTCGGGCCCTTAAACCCTGAATTTACCACTTCCCGCATAAGACAACCCTTAGCATTCGTAAGAAAATAAACTCTAACGGATACTAATCTAATCAGCAGTACGAATTACGAATAACTTTCATTAATTATCGTCACTCGTCGCGTGAGTTGGTAAGAAAATCAAAACTATATAGCGATAATTCACTATAGTCGCTATAGAAAATAGACAAAAAAATAAATCGAAAAAGAAATTTCTAAACGGATTATTTACCGACTCTTTAGTTTCCAAACAGATAATTTGCTGTCTCTAATTTCCAATCAGATAATTTACTGTATCAAATTTCCAAACAGATAATTTACTGGATCAAATTTCCTAAGCAGCTAATCTAAGTGGTCTACTCCATTTAGTCATATTTGATTGATAATTTTGTACTTTACCCAACTACAACTAGGCGCAAACAAAAGGATCTCGTGCCGTCTATATTCAAGACAGTTCCCAATAAACCAAGCTCTAATCAAACACAAGTTCCAACATCAAAATTTGCAATTATAGTAACCAGGACTGTGATACGAGATATCCCCTCGCAAATAAGGTTTTTATTATTTATTGTTAATAAAGTTTGTAAAACATCGTTAGTTAGTTATATTTTATTAGTTCATTTTTATATATATTTTTTGTGCACATAATATTTTAAATAACCTATACGCACCCTGATTGTCCCGTCACATATTTTTATCGGTGACTATCCGGTCTTACAAAATTTCTCTACACACATTCAGACATCAAAGGTATAATACTAACTTGCATACTCAGGCCTGCAACATGAACTTTCATACCCAAGTGTTAGTTATAACAGAACCTATCTATTGCGTTGTACTAGGGTTACCTGTAACTATAAATTGAAAAGGATAAAATAATTACATAAGAATAAGTTTAAAATGTCGTTTGTCCGATTTTATTCTTGAGCTTTAAACGTTCAAATGAACTCAGTTTGATCAATAGTCATCTCGTAGTCAAATCCAAACCAAATAGAAATTTGGGGTTAACTGAATGCCTAAACCAATATAAGATAAGCATTTTTAAACTTATACTAGATCTTACCCAAAAGGGGGCTAACCCGTAAATGGTTAATGCAAAATGACATAAATTTCGATGAGAAATTCTTTGACATAAATCATAAATAGGCCAAACTGCATATAAACAGCAAAGATCGGATTTCAAGGAATGGATAATAGCCAAATTGGAATCGTTGCTAACCAAAATTCCTAAAATGATATAATTTAAAACATGGAAAAACTAAAAACATCTCCAGATGAAGGAAGTAGGACGATAAACAAACTGTAGCAAGTAGCAACGTCAACGGAGAAACATTTGGACAAAATTTGAACCCGCGCGATGCCGTTAACGAAGCCCTCTCCATAATACAATTAATAATCAACAAACAAATAACAAATTTTCTTTAAGAGGGTATTGTATTCAAAAGTGTAATTACTACAGTAAAACAAGGGAAATAAAAGGTGGGATTTTCCTCGAACAAATAACTTTGGCGAGTAAGAAATTTAAGTGCAAAGCTATTAAACCAGGGAGGAAGAAGATTTCAAATTTCTTTTCATTGAGTTAAAATTTAAAGCGCAGGTTTGGCAGAAATGATAAATAAATTGGGCAAATTGAAAGCTAAGAATAAATTTAGGAATGCATAATCAATCCGATCAAGACGAAGAGGCACACGAGCCGAGTCAATCACTCGTCTCCGGACCCGCTGGGTTTGGTCTAAAATTCATGAGTGGATGCGAGGCGGACTGGAGGATCTTTGCCTAGTCATCAAAACTGGACCGGAACCTGGAACCCCGTTGTGGGTCAAGTAGGAACCCCCAAAATAATGTACTGGAAGAGGCCCGACCGCATGGCGAGATAGCGGTGGCGGATACAAAATGCAAGCTCCGGCAAATCGAGGCTCAGATTCGTGCCGTGAAATCAGGAGGATCAATAGAGGAAAACACAGGAAGCCTCGGAAGGTCGCCCTTCGAGACGCGTATTAACCAGGATGTGATCCTCAAACCCTGTCAAACACGACAAACATATTTATAATTTTGTTCTCAGCATTTTGTAGTTTCCTTTCTGGACATCGCTGTAATGATTACTCGTATGTGTGCTACTTTTTATTTTCTTTCTTTGATTGCGAATCTAGATGATTACAATTTTGTATGACGGTATTATTCCAGATTTGTGATGTAAAGAGTCAAGATTTTTATTCATTTTAAATGTAGCGCATTAAAATTTTGGGATTGTATGCTTAGGTTAGGTTAGGTAACATTCGAATAATTCTGTTTTTGATGGATTTTGGCGAAAGATTGTCGGATAGGCTGAGAATCGCTTCATAATAAATAGACATTTTGGCTGTCAGAGTAATTGCAGGGGGTTTCACAAAAAAGAAAAAAACTGAAAAACCGTTAAATACGTGGGATGTTCTCCGCCCGGTTGACTGTACGGCCGTCCAGGTTTTCTACCCTTTCCCCTGGTTGAAACCTCAACCTGTCAGTGAAGACTTTAAAACTGTGTTTTATATTTCTCTCTGACAGCTATAGTTATTAGCCCACTGTCTCATATCGTGGTACATGGGGCGTCCGATACGCCATCAGCCATAGAGAACCAAGCTCTCCAAATGATGTTCATTGCACCTCATCTGGTAAACCTCAGGAATCATCCGCGAACGTCACACTAGAGGCCGACCCTAGTTTCGAATTAGGTTACATCTCATTCGTCGCACAACCTGGCAGTCTATGCAGTGTATATGCTGGGGTGGGTCATCTATCAACGGATCACTTCTATTTCTTGTCTCTAAGACATTGCTGTGATATTGATCTAAGTACGACCCAATATAGACCAATCGAGTTAAATGGTTTAATAATCAGCTATATAAATATTTACTATCATTTTTAGATAATTCATAATTAAATATACCCACATGTTCTTCAAAATGGAAATTGGGAAAAATTTAATTCAAAATTATCTCAATATTTTACCATTTTAAGTATGGACATCATTTTGTTGAAAAACCAGCTTTTTATTAACATTGAAAATCAAAATATTCCAATCATCTCAATGGAAGTTGTCAAAGATTTTCCTGTTTTTAACCGCCAGAATTTAAACCAATCATAATTTCTTAAAGATGTTCTTACAATTTATAAGGGATAAAATATACAAAACATAATATTCTACAAATGATATGGAAATTAATCAATATCAGCAAAAATGATCTAAACCCTTGACATAAAAGTCGAATAAAAAATGTATCAATTAAAACAAAAACAAATCCATACAAATAAATTTGACCATATATTTCATTATAGACACACTCTCATTATTCTCGAAGTTTAAGGATGCCTAAATTGGGTTTTAGACCGATTTCAAATGATTCTGAAGTTGTTCGACAGCTTCTAAAGCGAAAAACTTTACGTCGAGATCTTCATCGCATACTAATTTCTCTAAACATGGTCTGACTTCCGATTGTAAAACAGGAGCATCAAGTGATATACAAATTTTTGCCAAAGTCTGTGCCGTCTAAATTGGGTTATTAATATGAGAAAAAAATCTTAATAGCATAAAATCACTTTAAATCGAACATTTGCAACTTTATCATCTCGCATATATAAAACCGTAGGAAGAAATTTTTCTTTTGTTAATGTTGGACCTAAAAGAGGAGCCAATGAGCTGATACACTGCAGACAAATCATTCTATGAAGATAATTTGTATCTTTTGATAGCTGGACCATCTAGATGTTTGTAATTATTTAATATTTATATTCAACATTTGACATTTTTATGAGCAAAACAGTCGATTTTGAAAATCACCATATTTTCAATAGAAATCGAAAATTAATTAACATAACACAACTAAAAAATAAGATATTAATAGATAGTCCTAATGTTCGCCATCTTCATTATTATCCTGGAAACCATGTTAACCGGTTTCTGTGTTACCTTCCAGAAGAAGTTCCCAAATCTCGAGCAACAATTTTTTGTTGACCTCGTAGTGATGCACATAATTCAAATTCCAGTTGTTATCAGATTCACCCGGATGCTCATTTGCGACAGCTTTCAGTTATATACTTCATTGCAACGAGGTATGCGCATTTTACAGTATCTATTTCGTACATTTTCACGGACGAGCTCCCTGAAAGGATAATTGGCTGCAATTCTGAAGTTACACCACAAGAAGTGATGGTGACATATCCACCAACAGCGTTATTGATATATTATTATATTCTGTCATCAGATATTTATAAGCACAATATATTCAAAAGTGATGTAGTCGATTACTTTTACATGGGTGATAGAAACATTGGTTTCATGGGCTTATCAAGTATTTTCATGAAAATATGGCAGTGAACACTGTTTGTATGTCATAGATTGCAATGTACTATTATAATATTACTTAATTGTAGGGAGAAATACAAACCGGTAAAAACCGAAACCCATAATGGGATTCAAAGAGATCTGGAGTATGGAAATATTTTTCAACAAATGCAGGTGTTAAATGTAAAAAACACATAAAATGCAGAATCGGTTCCACTTCAGTATTGTCTAATCATTTAAAATTGTCTAATCACACTAAAATTTCATCAGAAATTGAAATAAAACAAAATAGATCACAAAACAATCATATGTTCGATTATATAAAAATAGAAAGCTTATCAGAATTGTTGTCAGAATGTGCTGCCTTTGAAGGTGTCTCAATTTCTACGATAAGTGTATCTTCGTCAATAAAAGAATATATGAGCAATCGAGGACATATTATGCCAAAACAAAGTGAAATTACTATTAAAAATATGATAATAAAAATTTTTAATGAAAAAAATTGGACTTAAAGCAAAGTTATTGAAATTGAAAGAAACTGGTTCGCGATTTAAAAATTTTACTTTACATGGAAATAATCTTGGTTTTGGAAATATTCTAGGTAGGTGTGACGCAGTTAAAATGAATGAAATGGTGCAAGAGAATTTATTTGAGTTCGGAATTGATATGAAGCACGATATAGTTGCATCCAAACATGACGGCGCGGTAGTCATGAAAAAATATGGTACATTTTATGACATTGAGAATCAATTATGCTAAAATCATACATTTTCATTTAGCAATAATGGATATTTTTTACAAAGAAAAAGAAAAGACATGACTGGTGATATTGATAATAATTCTTTGATAATGAAATATACTGATAGTGAAATTAATGAAGCTGAGTTTGAATTTGATGAAAATGAAAATAACATCGATAAATGTGGTGAGATAAAGAGACGTTAAAATAATATCGTCGTACGGTACCATTTTATAAATATTCTCCAATTAAAATTCGATATTATAAAAAGAGCTGAGACTTTTATTACATTGCAAAAAACCAGATGGAATTCTTGAATTCCCATACGGGAACGATTAGTAAGAGTTAAATATTGTGTCTTTCAAGGACATCGTTGGAAACGAAAGTAAGTTCAATGTAGATTTTTAACAAATTCAAAAGCTAGTTGAAATCATAAAAATGGTTCCATTAATGAATTAAGCAAAAATAATACTAATATTTTAGCCGCAGAAGGAATTTTAAAATTTTTATTTAGATTTTAAATTTTTATTTACTTGATCCGATTAGTTGAAATTTATATGAAGCTTTACATAAAATATTATCAGAACGAAGACAGAAAACCGTAGTTACATTATTTGCATATTTAGATACCGAATCAATGGCAAAATCTAATAATTTTTTTCAATACGCTTCCAAATCATTGACGGTGCCTCGCGCAATAAAACTTATGTAAAAGCTGTATTCGGAGAAAAAGGCATGATAAAGACGATTGTGAGATCGTGTTTTGTTTTGATATGACACAAATTAAATCGCAATCACAAATTCAGTTATCATTGGCCGAAGAAATGCGTGCAAGGATTTCATCGTTTATGGACAGAAGAAAAATCAATGATTCTTATGTTTTTGCAAAAAGAATTTAAAATTTTAGAAACAACAGGTAAAAGAACCGAAAACTTAGAAAATTTATCTAATATCTAATAACTTTTGCACTAAAATTCGAAGTTTGATAAAATACTATTACTTAAAAAATCATTAACTTTGAATTAATAAAAGTATGTTTATTAATTATTTATGAAAACTAAAATAAATAATTTTGATTTTTTATTGAATTAACTTACTTAAGTTATTATATAAAAGAAGAAATATCCTTAATTATCTAGAATAATCTAGATAAATTTTTTGTATATTTATTTAATTTCTTTAAAATATAATTTTTTTCGGTTAATTTCCGGTTAATCGGGGAATTTCCAGTTTTTAGTAAAAACAATCGGTTAATTGTCTTAGAACACTTTAAATTTTACAATTACTTTGAACTTTAGTCGACAGTATGATATTTTTAGTTCAGAATTTTATATTGCATTATATATTAAAAGCTATTTACTGAAATTTAACTTATTCATTTGAATTAGTCTAATAGCCATGGCAGAATGTGAACAAATTAATAATTAAAAAATTATTATTATTGTGAGATGAAATTTGAAGTTCTTAAATCCAAAATCAATTCATCAATAAAAATTTATCGATTGGGTCCGAGGAATTATCAATTTTCACCAGTATAAATCATTTTATTGATAAAACCCATTTTGAATTTGGGCAATTTTTTTATAAGAAATCAACGAGTTCCGCTAACACTTCCGAGTATAAAACAGGACTCATTATTGCAATATAATAATAGATCAAATTTAGAAAATTCAACAAAAATTATAACTTACACGTGGAACTATCATTGACTCAGCCCATTCAACCCCGAATATTTCTGTCAGGCGTGTCAGATTATTAACAGCTGCTTCTCTGATAGCATAAACGTGGTCAACCAACCAAGAGAGACAAACGGTTTTCAATTGGTCATCGAAAAATTTCCTACCTAATTGAGATGCCAACAGGGGGAAATTTTCAATAATGGCCAATCTAACTCTCCATTTATTGTCAGCCGATAACTCAACAATTGTTGGAAGGAGATTCATGCTTAATTGCTCATATCCAAGCACATTGTGAACTTGTTCAATGTTAGAAATAATGTTCACCCTTACCTAGTTTGTGAATGATAATAACAATTAAAAATGCCACTTCCAATTACTTCTGAGTTTTCGTCCTTTAGTTGCTGAATAAAAATCGGTAGCAAATGAGTAATCGTATCTTGTTTACCAATAAAAGGCGCTAGCCCCATCACCGATGTAGCTAGTGAGGATTTTACGTGACAATTCGTATCGACCGTTAATTCCTTCACAACTGGAATAATTTGTTCTTTAATAATTTGGTCTCGATTTTCAACAGATAATTCCGATGTAAACGATTTTATCTTGCTAGCACTGACAGATCGAACTTCAGCTTGACTGTCTTTTAGCAAATTTATAAACACGGTCTAGAATATTAATTTTAAACATATATAGTTTATTATTAGATAGAACTAAAAAGGCACAGTTTCACGTTAATTAGACGAGAATTAAAATTATTTATTGTATAGCAGTAAAATACTCGACCATTAATATCATTATCTTTATTTCAGTCTAGATCAGTATTTTATTTATTTCACTTAAAAGGGTGTGTGCTGAAAATGCGTGTCAAGTATACCGATTTACAGTCTAAAATGAAGCTAATGGAAATTGTTGTCTATTACTAATAAAACAGGTATTAAATTGGAAGAATTGTGATTCACATATAACAGAAATTCCTGTGATTTATTGAAAACTTCCAATTACCTAATAATGCCTGTGCCAAAAATAAAAATATTAGGACACCTGAAGGAACCCGAGCTTATTAATTACGATTTAGATAAAGTTACTTATTGGTAAAATTTCTGACATATATATAATAAATAAAATAATGAGAATTTTCAAAAAAATCTCAAATTGGTCAAAATTAAAATATTAATATAGTAAAATATTTCTGCAAAATCGATTAAATTAAGCTTTTTAACAATTTCAATATAAATATATTTACAATGACACATCATATTACAATTCACACCTTAGTTTTGTCATATCAACTATAAATCTTTTTTTATTATGTCATATAATAGGAGTCTACATTTACTCTCAATATATGATACACCCTATTTACACACTAGATAAAAATAAATCGTACCATATTGAGTGGGAATAATTATACCCAAGGCTAGTTCTATAATTATTTGTAACATATGGGATGTACTATACAGAGAGTTTACAGTACTTCTCAAAATTCTCGAATTCATTTTAAAATTTAAAAATGTTAATTGTATTAATATCATAGTTTTCCTAAATTAATCTTTGAGAAAATTTTCTTTTCTTAAACTTAAAATTGATAAATTAAATGATGTCAATGTTCGGGGCCTAAATAATTTAGTATGCTATTGGAATATATATATTTTTTCATAAGCTCATTTATAGAACCCGATTATTGCCAATTTATTTTTATATTTTTTAAAAGTATAAGAACGTTATTCATATTAATTTTGATAAATCATATGTTTAGAAATTTATTTTTGTCAATTTGACATTTTTCTAAAATAATATTCGTTGACTGTTTTGATTTGTTTTTTTAATAAAGATTTAGGATATAAAATATAAGCAATAAAATATATTTAATATGAATAACTTCAATTTTATTTTTTTCTTTAAACTTGTTATATTATAATCTTATATATAAGGACTCACTGATTCTGTAACGCTTTTAATTAAAAAAATTATAATTATATGATTAACAATTATAAGTAGTTATTATTAGTTAATAATAATTTTGATTCGAACGCATACAATAAGATTCACGTAAAGGACTTCAGATTTGGGAAAAGGGCACCCTCGGCGCCCGAGAAAAGCCTAGTGTTATACGATGTTCCATTTCCATATATTGATTTATAGTATGAAATGAAGACAAGAAATTGATATTTTGTAATAAATCACTAGAAAATTACTTTTATGAATCTCTGAAAACATATAAACAAATTTTGTTCTTAAAAAAAATGTTTGAAAACCTTTGAAATGTGAATTTCATTGACATAAATTTATAATTGAACTCTGTGGGAAAGTTAACTTAATAATGGGATGTGTAAAATATCTTATATTAAATATTTATATCCTACATTAAAAATATATAAGCTAAATCATCAAAACAAATCTAGAAATTCCGAAAATGTAAATTGAGCAACCAAATCTCCCTAAATCAATTAAACCTACCAGCAAATGTTTCCTTGACAAAAGAACTCCGAATGAACATTGAATTTCGACGATTTTATCAGCGACCATATATCGAACTCGCCATGATTTATCTTGTCGCAGCTTTTAACAACTGAGGAACGATAAATCTCTCCAATTCTTCTTCGTAAGACAATGAACGAGTATCTAGTTCTAACATTGAGCACGACATTTTTATCGCACCGCAAAGCTGAACTGTAGCTTCAACAGCTAATAATCTTACTGAATCATGATCTTCATCTTGAATCATTTGAGCAAATAATGGGACCAAATCAGTTCGAACTAAATTTGGTTCCATAACTGACGCCATTTCACCCAGTCTAGCAGCTGCTGCTCGTCGCACCATCGGTGTATCATCTTTGCAAAGTGTTTTATAGAGATTTCGCATATTAGCTTTTGATAAATCCCCGATTCTTGCCATAAACAGAACTTAACAAGCCACATGCAGATGTTCGTACTTGTAAACCATTCTCCCTTGCTAATTTATTAATTAGTGGGATAAAGAATTCTTCTAAGTGTAATGAACTATGATCAGGAGCTATTTTACGTAAAGATTCCACAGCTTTATCTCTTACGATTGATTCCTCAACCTAAACCAAAATAGCATTGCGAAAAAAACAATAAATAAAATATTACGATTGCTAAGTTTTCAAGGGGTGGTAGTAATGTATAAACATATTCAGGGCCACCCACGTAAGATATGAAATTGCCTAATTGTTCTGCAAGAGCTAATAAAACTTCATCTTCATCATATATAGTTTCTGTTAGAAATGGAATTAATTCAGATCTTGTTCTCTCTGCACCAAGTGCTAAGGATATAGTCGTTAACCGTTTAATGCTATTTAATCGTAATTGAACATCATCATTTCTAAGTTCTTCAATCAAAACAGCTATAGGATAATATTTTTCATTGCTATTTTCTACGTTCATTATATTAAATTTGGTATTCTTTTTATATCAGGCAGAAATTTGTAACTAATAGATAATAAATTTATAATAACTAAGTAAAAATTATATTAAATACCTTGGAAATAATTTTTTAATTTAAAAATTAAAACAATTTTAACATTGTAAATAAAGTGGATCATTTAAACATATTGTATTTGTCAATATTTTAATGAAATTTTTTATTTAGCCTTGTTTGATAAAGTTTGCAATTTCTAAAATTGAAATTATTTGAGTTATGCGCTAAATAAATTAGTATTATCATTTAATAAATTTATACAAATATCTTTCAATACATAATTAGAAAATTCAAAATAGATTTTAGTTTAAATCATTATTTATTGAATTGAAAAAAAAATAAATAAGTTTGCAAAAAATTTCTCAAATATTACTAACTGTCAAAGTAAACATAAAATAAAATTGCGGCATTCTCAGTTAGGTTCCTTATGATTTCTTCTTTTGAACATAAATGTTTCTGGTGATTGTTGACTTTAGTGGTCAAAAACTCACAAATTCATTGAAATATTAGCGCATTATTAATAACAGACCAGATTTATTGCGCGTATAACCACAATTGCATGAAATAAGTACGGAAGATTAATAATAAATGCAAGTTCATATCAGAAGTAAACTCGAAGTATACAATAAAATTGAAGTATTGGATTTGTTTGATAATACAAAAGGCAACAAAAAATTTAGATATTGGCATTTGCAATTTTAATATAGTATTTGCTGCATCAGTACCACCTACCTGAAATTACTCTAACACTGATCGATTATCACATTGGCACAGTGAGCACCCAATAAAAGGAATATCAAAAACTTGGTAAGGTCCGGCACACAATGGAAACCTAGGAATGTTTAAGAGAGTATAAATACCCGAAATGAAATGAAGAAATTTTCACACAAAACAATAAATTACAAACAAATTTACCAGCAAAACTCAAACTCTCTACTCAATACATAATAAGGCAATAGAAAATAGACGGACAAAAACATGTTGGACGAAAATGAAGGAAATTCAAATAAAAGCCAGGACATGAATATCGACTATGGAGACGACCATGAGTTCTGTCCAAATAACATGACGTTCAAGGAAATACCAGACATTATCGGCATCATTGATTAAAAGATATTGGAGATCGACATTGACAGCCGATTTAGTTTTTATATGTAATTTCGATGAACGTTTTGATTAAATAAATGTATTATATTCCTCGTATGTTTGATTTTCTGAACTGAATGAATGTACAAATATAATAAGACTGAAGTAGGTTATGATGGAGACGCGTAAGCCCTTCTATAAATGGTGGAGGAAAGTAAACGGGAACTTAGTTAGGAGAAACCGTAGAAATGAAGTTCACCTGCCAATTGACCTTTCGGGTCCTTGTGTGTTACCAACGTATGCGCAGATGGAGGCTTAAAGACAACAATCATACTAGTGTCTAGGTCTAATTGACATTTACTCTGTTTGGCAAAAACTGATTCTAAGCTCATGTGGACATAACATGATCGAAATGCGTCGAAACATAACATGCAGACACAACATCAAGTAAAGTTAAAACATCGAGTAAATGCAACTAAAAGAATTTACACAGCATCAAAATGATAAAATTAAAAGTAAAGTAAAAATGAAATAAAAAGCAAGACGTAAGACACGAAAACCAGCTCAAACACATCATACACACATGTCTTTATTAATCATGTGTTTGTATTGCAAATGTCATTTGTTAATCATACAACTGTATTTATTCCGATTTTGATTAGATAAATATGTTATAAATTATCCAACATTTCAAAACTTCATTATAAAATGCAGTGCCGGATTAACCATATTGCAAATGTTTCAATTATAACGGGCCCACTCGTAACTTAACAAGTTAGGGGGCCTACTATGAAATTAATAAATTTACAATATTTGACGGCTAAAATAAAATAGAACAAAAAAATATGGTTCTTATTATTTTATGTAAGATGATATAGCCAGATAAGTATTGTATTCCTTACGGTCGGGTCAAGATGCACATCTATATCGAGATAAGCTATAGCATAGTCTCCTATTTTATGATATAGAGTCCTTGGTTGTAGGCATTAGTAGCATGTATGTACCCGATTGTATTTTACCATACCGGGTGATGGGCCTACGATCGTTGGCATCGTTGGCGGAACATATAATTATATCTGGAAACTTGAAAATTTCTTCAGTCAACTGAATACTACCACAATTTATATCTGTATATATGGTTATAGGAGATAAATAACTTGACATATTGTATTTATACAAGGAATCCAATATTTATCCCACATGTGTTACTAAATCATTGCATTATAACATTCTTCTAGCCTCGCTCTCTTGAGATTATCTAACCGGTGTAGTATAATGTTACTTTCTTTTCACCGCATTCATTCATGCTTTGCTAGATAAGAGATTTTTTTTACATATTTTGTGTGGCCGTTGGAGGGTCTATAAAACTAAAATTCGAATATAAGTTAAATATGACTGTTACACAAAATTACATAATAGTATATTATAATTATTTTTAAAATATCAATAATATCTCAGTCATCTCAAACGCATTAAAATGCTGTGAGATCAACCCTGGCTCAAGAAAGATTAAGCAGCTTAACACTGATGGATATTGAATACGAAATCGTCCAAAGCCTTGACTTTCAGGATATCATTGACTTTTTTTCAGCAATTAAGTCGCGTCGTCGAGGATTTTAACATTATGCACAACATAGGACGGGTAAGTGTAGCCTAGATTGCGCCCCGATTGAATGTTAATTAAAATTGAACAATATGTTTCTGCTAGCATCTAAGGGGCCTACACTATAGTTCTGAAACAGGCCTACAAAAAGTTTAATCCGGCTCTGATAAAATGTCTCAAAAATTTTGTTATTATTATTTATTAAACGAGTTGGTCAGTCATAATCAGAACAATGAAATCCTTAATAAACTGCAATACCTGGTCAATCACACAGAGAAGCTAATAGAAGTCACACCCCTGGAATATCAATTAATTTTAAATTTGGAGAAATTGGAGCCAAAAGAAAATCCTTCAAATCAATATTTGATCTATTGTTTTATGGTCAAATAAATGGACTCGAATAATCATCGGGTTTGTGTACATGAAAAATATCATAATGAAATCAGGCTCAGACCATGAAAACTATTTTCAATGGTCTGTTGTGATATATTATTTTAGTTTCAAATTTATTATAAATATTATTATTTAGATTATTGATTCCAAAATTGCTCTTTGGGTAGATATCAATGGTGGATGGTTCACTCTGGTGACAATGTCAACACAAAGAATGAGTTCGTATCAGAATATTTGGATATTTAAAAACCTTTTAAAACTATCATCTGGATTAGTATTTCTGTATATATTAATAACATTTATCGTAAATTATAATAAATGTTTAAATTACTTTGTTTTTGTTTTATTTCTAATAAAAATAATTAAGTTTAAGATTTATTGATTAATAAATTAACAGTATTCATCCCTACAAACAGCTTTCATTATATTTTCTACAACATGATCTGTACAATCCAGAAAATAATTACATTCATGTTGTTCATTGTCTTCATGTTTACGTTCCTTTACAGTTTCATCAACACCTGACAATATTTCTTCATTAACTCGAGAATTTTCATTTACTCCTGAATCTCTAGAAGATTCCCATTCTTGATTCAATGCTTCTGAAACTGTCATTATTTCTCTAATTTTTACACCAGTTATTTTATCAAATTTTTCTAATAAAAAGTTAATTAAAATTTCAAAATAAAATTAACAGATTATTATAATTATTATAATTATAACAGATTATTTTACCTTTTCTGACGATATTATTATCATTTTTAAACTTAAATATGACTTTGTTTATAGCATGTTTGGGTTATAGTTTGAAAAACAAACACAAATATGAATAAATACATTTATTAATATTTAACAACATTTATTAAAATAATTGTGCAATTCTAGCACTTGTAATTTTCCAAATAGGAGAAATACATCATTATTATCGACTTTATATCCTTGAATTGTAATTATTAGATACCAGTTTTCTTGTTCCTTAAAGCTTATTTCTACAAAGGCATCATAATATCTTGCATATAGATTTTTGAAGAAAGAATTTTAATTGCAATTTAGATTCGAATCCATCTTCTTGAAAACTTCTTCAATAGTTTTAATATCTATCATTGAGAGTGTTTCTGATAGGAATTGGAACTGAGTTTGGTGTAGTTTGATAGGAATGGTGGGTTACAGATAGTCCAAAGTTTCTACCTACTCGTGGTGTTTCCAGCGTAACCCAGAATACAATTGACAGCTGACCACTTGATACCCGTTGAGCAATCAACATTGGTACTGTATCAAGGGTTTGGGTACTAGCAAAAAGTGAGCATGCTTAGCATACTATAATTGTCTAGCACCCACTGGGGTTCACAGACTGCCGATAGAAGGCTTATGTCCGATTTCTTTAGGTCCCCGTTACGACAATTAACGTTATGGAAAAATCAAAATGCCCAGATATTGATATACCAGTAACGATTTATTCGGAAAACACAATCAGAGCTTATAGTGTCTTGGCCGATTCTTTCGGGGTAGACTCTAGTATTGTTGGCCGAAATGTTGTTTGGGCCAGGCGGGCTTGTCTCATTTTGGCCCGTGCAGCCTTGCCTGGCCGAATCTTCTTCCTGGGGGGGAATCGAAGGTACGCACTCCTTCGGTCTCTGGAGCAGTTCGCTCATGGGTCGGATCTTGGAAATGACCTCCCGATCGATGTCTTGTTGGTACACCTTGGTCTCCAGCTCCCTCACTCTCAGGCGGAGAGCCCGCAACTCAAACTGGTCCTGAGTACTCTGGAGTTGGAGTTGAGCAATCAGCTTCATCCGTTTCTTCATTTCTGCCGGCGGGAACCAGGTACTTTCATAATTCCGGCAATGGGCTTTGATCCGAGTCAGCTTGGCCCGGTATTCCTCTGCTTGTTGTTGCGCCCGCTCTCTGTCTGCCCACATCTCTTCCAAGAGTTTTAGCACTAAAATAAGACAACATCAGTAATTTTCACATCATCATCGAGTGTTCGCGCATTATTATGAGAATCAACGCTAAATGGATATAATCTCCTCGTCGCAGCCCTCCTCTGCGCACACCTAAACCTAGTACTATGAATCTTACCAAAACCTTATAGGGCTGGTAATAATAGTCAACATTAAGGAAAATTATCAAAAAATAAAGCAATACCAACAATTAAATTAATATCGACAACCAAAACATAAACAAACAATTAAATTAATATGGACTACCAAGACATAAAGGGTAATACTTTACCCCTGGATTAAAGACGTCCATCACATTACATGATACTACACTGTACATTTTAATAACAAAGTCGATGCATGCTAATCGGTTTTCTATTACAAGTCATAGTCATTGATCACAACGTAGATGTTCACTTAAAGGCGTGTCGCACAACGCTGGCTTTCGGTCCGGCGATCTCCTTGACTGAGTTGGGCGGTTTTTCGTGGGCGTCCGCGTTTTCTCGGCCGGTCCGGCCCTCGCGGAAAACTTCGCTGGCACTCCAGACCCCGGCGGATGGCTACGGTCCGCTTAGGGTGGCATTGGGCTCGGGCATATCCGTCGACGTCCTCGAGCTCGCCGGCCAGGGTTGCATCTTCGAGCCGCCTTAACCGGTCCACTGCCTCCTTCGCCTCCTCGAATGCGTCAATCAACGCCAGGGATGTGTAGTTGATGTAAGGTTCCACCTTCGGGACTACTGGGACTACGTTCTGGTGGGTCCAATCATGGATCTTGTACCAGATCCATCTGGACCTCAGGCGAGTGAGCTCTTCCTCCCGGTCCAATCTGGTGACCTCGTCCGCCTCCTCGTGGATTGTTCCGAGGCTCGAGTCGGATGATGAGAGACCAACCTGCGCATTCCTTGACCTAGTGTTGGGCATATCTATAATGATGAGAGAAATATTAAAGTATCTCATAATTGGTTTCAGTCACCCATTTGGGTTCGTATTAACTAGGGGCGTTTGAACATGATTTTATTTCTCAACCTCAAATGTAACTTGCATCCAACTAACCGACGGTGACGCTTGTGTTTAAGATGAGTGTAGGGTGTGAAGTAGTTACTCGACTTTGACTTTTCAACTAACTCGAGGGAATTTCCTCGGGTATTCGAGGTTGGGATTTTGATCATATATAATAATTAAGTTAACTATTGTATCCCTATTCATCCGCATTTATCTAATTAGTGATTTAAATTTGTGAAATAAAACTGGTTTAAGATCTCTGCTGCAAAATACATTTGTTGAACTAAACCCATTAAATCTCGTGGTAACAAAATCATAAATGTAATTCTTGGTTTCTAACCGCGACGACACGTTTTCTAGTAATAATTAATAATAAATCATTTTACGTCGACATATAATCTTGTTAATTCCCTTTGGATGATGTCGGTCTAGTTCGAAAAGGAAAGGATATCTCGTTGAAACGTTATTCCCCCGTTACTCTGGGATTTCCTATAACCTGATGGTGATTCGAACTTTCATTAATAATAATGTCAACATGGGTGGTGTTAATAATAATAAATAATGATAATAATAATAATCATGTCCAGAATGATAATAAGAATAACAATAATAGCAATAATATTATCAACAAACATAAAATGGTGATAATGATAATATTAGTAATAGCAATGATGATAATGTTTTTATAGGAGGACTACATAGTTGCGACTTGAGGACTCATTTATGAAGAAATTATGAGACTGTATTTTTTAGAGATGAAATTTAATTTAGTTCTATATGACTATGATCTAATTCCTTATACCTAAGGAAGGGTCAATTACTACGTGATTAGAGGGGGGAATTCTTCATAAAAATTCACAGTTTATAATTTGGAATACAATATAAGTAGGATGTATATTAGGATAAGTTAATGGGATATAAGCAAAACATGTATTATGATAAGTTACTGAAATATAAGTAAAAAATATATATTATGATAAATTTATGAAATATAAGCTAAATATATGAACTATGATTATTTAATACGATAATTTTTATTAATGCCAACATGATAATGGTAATGATATTACAATAAAAATTTTTTTACCTTAACAGTCCTTTATATCGGAAATCGATTAACTGATGTTACGAGAGAATATCTCGACAGTTTTTGTATATCGATTAATGGGTAAGAAATATTTTCGCTGTCGTTAATGGCAACTTAAATTTTCATTCAGTTAGGTGAAGAAAATTAATTTTGTGCTCTCATTATCGCGACGAAGCATTCCAACTTCTGGAAAATTGTTCCCCCGGGTATGGATTTTGTTGTTCCTGGTTTACTGCAAATTGATTTTAATCCTAACTTTGAATTTCAGTTTTTAATTTCAGTAATTAATTTGGTTTTGAACTTTTGCCAAATGTACTATTATGAATTCAAATCAGCAAAATTCATCAAGAAATCGTTCGACAATCGGATCTCTTACTGGCAGATTTGGATCTACTGTCTACACTGCAACGTTGAGGCAGGAATTTATGAACCGAGATGGAGATTATATATTTCGCGATCCCATGGGAATACAATCCTATAAAAGATTTTCTACTATTTGTAATGTATGTTCATGTGTATTTTGACCACTTACACTATGCTGTTCACGTTGTGAATGCGTGATTTCTACCTTAGGTTATGTAGATAATTCGAGTTGGCGAGAACAGGAGCTATACAACCAAGAAAATTCGTGCAGTTCGAAGTTAGCATCTCTAACAATCATGATAGGATTTCTCTTCCTGATTGGAATATGCATCATAATGGTATTTTGTGATCAAAATATATGTATTTGTCATTGACTTTGTCAAAACTTTGCGATACACCCTTTCCGATCAACATCTCATAGGTAACAATCCAGTTAATAAATTTTATGGTACAATCAATAAAAAAAAGATTTTTAAAATGTAATTGCGTTTTGTTTTCAAAACTTTACAGTAATATATAAAGGTAAGTAATTTTATAAAATGATTTAAGTTTATGATGAATACACCCTCGAATGGGAATTAAATTACATTTAAGATTGAATATAAATAGGAATACTATTACTAGAGTTTATTAATTAATATCGGGCATACTGAATAATAATTTGTATAATTAACCGACTACTTGTTAACTTTTGTGATAATTTGAGTCTGGGATATTTCCCGTTTAGGTATTCCTAGTGATATATTTCCTATAAGATAGTTAAGTGTTTATTTTTGGTATGTTATTTACCGAAAGGTCGAATTAATTAAAATTTTCCTATTTTCCCGACTCAACTGAATACGGTACGATAGGCCTTATTGTATTATGTTTCCCGCGATTAATATCCCAAAGGTTATTTTGTCCGCATGGGTTTACCCGCCCTACTCATGGTTAGACACCAATCGTTCGTGGCGACCTCCGGTTAAAATTCATAAGTTTAATGCATGTAGGGTCGCAGACCCGAAATTGTGAATGTAGATTTTGTTAAATTTGAAAGCAAGGCTGGTCATCGTCGTGAGCATAATCTCCTTAAAACGACGATGATCACTCTTGCCTAAATGTACATAACTAGATAAAAGAAAAAAAAATAAAAAAAAATTCAAATGATCAGCATGAATTAATAAACATAGACATATAAATAATCATAAATTAACAATGCAATAAAATTTCTCTTACTATTAGTTTTCTGTTGTCGTAGAGAAAAATATTTTTGGCATAAAGTATCTAAATTGTGACTAAAATGCGTCAGTATATATACCTATTTTGCGTGTGCAAGTACACGTGTATGTATTGATGCATTAAAACAAACTCGAATTCTTTTTATTCTAGAATTTTCTATTTTCTATTTTTGATATTTTTAATGGCGATTTTTGCGCCATAATTTTTATTTTTATTTTTAAATTTTTATTTTCTAAATATTTTTTGCTAATTTTACCTCCATGATGGATTTGGAACGATTCCAGAACATTCCATATTACTTTTAATTTAGTTTTTTATTTTAATTGATGTTCTCTGAATTTCTTTTTAAGAATTTTTATTTTTATTACTAATTTATTTATTTTGGTGACCTTTATTGTTTTATGTGGCTTTCCTGATGGTTTTCGCCATTCTTATGAAATGTTCTGGAATTTTCTAGAATTTTTCGATGTTTTACCATCTTTCTAAGCTATTCGAGTCTGTTTTTTGTGATTCTATGTTTCTTTGCTATTTTGGAGTTAAATTTTGCACAACTTCTTGCATTTGTATTATTTTATTTAATTTCTGGGTTTATATTTTTGTTGTTTTCTCATTTAATTAATATTGTTTACTTGGTGTATTCTTATATTTAACTGTACTTTTTGATTTTTGCGTGCTATGTACCTACGCATTCCAGTCACAAATTAGTTTTGGGTCTAGAACTCAGTTCTAGCCCAACAGGAAGAACCAATTTCATATTCTTTCATATTCTTTTTTAAAAAATACATTTTATAATTGTGAAACATCTGGACAGATTGCACAAACTGTTCAACAACTTTTAGTTTTACAGAGCTTGAATTTTTCTTGGTCATTATGAATTATGCCCTACATAAGATGGTAACGAGTTTTCATACTTCCCAAAGATGTTGATTATCCAATCAAATTTAAGTAATTTGTCTTTATTTAATTTGCGCACTTGATGCATTTTTATTGTATTTGTGAATCTTTTTTATATTTATGTGATTATTTATATTTCTATTATTATATGTTAATAATGTTTTAATATTATTATTAAATCTGAATCATAAATATTATTATTTCTTATTATAATAAAAACAAGAAACAATAAACATAAAAATTTTATTTTGACATAATTTTTGAAAATGAAATCATCGAAAAAATTTCACTAAAGTTTCTTTTCGATGTAGGTTCCGTTGATTTTAATTTTCCACATGAATTGATGGAAAAGATCGAACATCCAAATCCTGGTTTCGTTGAATACCAAGTACGGAATCAATTCCATGGCTTTACCTTTCAGGATAGCTTTCAACTGTGAGTAATAAAATTTCAACCGCTCGATTATAATGGCAGAATACTCATCTGAAAATAAAAAATTATAAAATTGTAAATAATAAAATAATAATTTACCATAATGATCAAACTCATTAATTAATTGAACAGCGCTAGAAATCTTGCACATTTTTAAAACTGTTAATATCCTATTTATGATATTATTGAGGTGTGTGAGTCTGATGAGTTAAAATCTGGGTGTGATATTGTTGAGGTGTGTGAGTCTGATGAGTAAAATAAATTAAACAGTGTGAGCAAAAATGATGAGCCTAAATTTGTGTTAGTATTGCCGTACTTAGAAGGTTTTAAGGATTATAAAGTGAAGATAAGAAAGCAGTTAGGGAATTAAACTATAGGATAGTGTCAACTTCATGGAAAGTACGCAATATGTTTATTAATAAGTCAAAAACTCCGGTCGAATTGTGTTCCAATCTTGTTTATCAGTTTACATGTAATGGGTGTAATGTCACATACATTGGAGAGACTTCCCGTCATCTCTGTATTCGAGCTCGAGAACATTATAGACTGAAGGCTTTGACCCATATTAGTGAGCACAATAAGACTGTAAGATTAAAATAGGTATGTCTGATTTAAAAATTTTTTTAAAAAATTTCGATAATTATTGGGAACGTGTGATTTGGGCGGCGTTGTTGATAATGTTATTAAATCCGAAAATTAATGTGCAGAATGCAGTAAATACTTGTGTTTTGAGTGTTTTTGAATAATTTTTTTTGTATATTGTATGTATTGATTGTTGTATTAAATTAAATAATTAATAAAATTTTTAAATTATTAAATTAAATTTTGAATGCTAAAATTTAAAAAAATAATATATTAATTTAATTATAATCTTTTAAAAATAATTAAATGTTTTTATTAAATAAAATTTTTTTTATATATATAATTAATAAATTTGGTCAAAATCCTTAATTTGTATAGTTATTATATCTCAACTGATGACGACAGGAATAAATCGTGAAAAGAATGTTTGATTGGCGTTATCTTATAATTAAATCATTTTAACTATTTATCATTTAATTGTTTAGAATTTAATTAATTTTATAATAATAATAATAATAATAATAATAATAATAATAATAATAATAATAATAATAATAATAATAATAATAATAATAATAATAATAATAATAATAATAATAATAATAATAATAATAATAATAATACATAAAATTAATAACAAAATGCTATTTAAAAACTATAATGTCTTTAATGTTTTAAATAAGGAAAATTTAAAGGTTTAGTAGAAAATAAATCCATATAATTCATAAATTAAAACAATAATTTTCAATAATAATGCTAAAATTTGTAAGGTTTATAAATAAAAATTCCATAGAAATTCTCATACGTCATTTCGGATGTATTCTGATCTCGCATATTCTTTAACTTGTAATGAATGTAATGCCATCACAATTAAAACTATCTCTACATGAATTTAATATCATAACCGATCAAGTAGATGTAGTAAAATTTATATAAAAAGATGAGGATATATTTAATTTTAAAGTTCTGTTTAATGACTTCAAAAACTTCTGGAAATAAATCAAATGTAAAGGGGTGGATAAAGAAACTAATTATTAAAATTTGTATAAATCTTAACAATAACAAAATAAATTTTATTAGATTTCGCAAAAATGATTATGTGATTACGGACGGATCTAAAAATTTCACTAATTTCTAACTGAACAAATGATGTTCTTGTTTGTTTTTGTTTATATTATTAACCAAATTTAGTATTATTTTAATAATTTATAAGACTTTCATAAAAAAATATTAAACAAATAAGTTTATTAAATGAAAGATATAAATTTCGAAAATTCTCAATTCGTATACACAATAGATAATTATTATGAATATTTGTTTATTCATATAATTTGTTTAAAATGATATCACGCAACAATACAATTAATCGATTATTCCATTTGTCGTACTTTATTAAAATTTGATAATCAATGCTGACTTCGAATCTGGTAAATTTATTCATTATCTTTTTTATCGTTGGGATCTTTGACAATAATGGCTCAATAATAATTATGAGAGGTGGAGGATATTCAGCAAAATTATGCATGATGAATGATAAAGTGCAATACATGAATAATCTCGATATCAATACTTGCACCAATACAAATGTATCATGTGAAAATGGCAGCCTATTCCTCTGCCAGATTCCTTGCAAATTTCAAGATTCAAGAATTAAGATCAATAGACTTTTGACATTAATTAATTATTTGCCTGAACCAATTTTTGAATTGAAAATGACCAAAACTATTTGTTTAAAGCTGGAGATTACCTGAATATTACGACTAGTACAAGGAAATTTATTACTATTGGAAAAACGTGAAATAGAAATAATATTCTCAAAAAATATTTCGTGTTCTACGATTCTTGTCAGTAATCAGTCGATATCTTGCAAATTGATTACATATTGGACTCCTATCAGGGAAGAATCTGTCAATGTAAGTATCAAGTTTGGCACCGAATGCAATCTACCAAGATATCTAGGAGTAATTCAAATTAAAGTTGCGACTTCTCTGAGGAAATCGATCTACTGTTTAATGGTCATTTTTGTGTTCAGTTTATTTCTCATTCCTATACTTATTTATATAAAAAATACAAGACTCGGAACTAAGAAAACTAATTATCAAATATATTTTCAAAATCAAGAACATCAATTGGTAAATATCCAAAGAAAAGGTCTTTTATTGTTATTTTATTTAAATTTCCATCTTTTTTCAAAAATAAATTTCTCAATTTAATTTATTTCCAATGTGATTCATTTATAAAATCTAGAATATTTTGTTTAAATGGAATTCGTATACACCCGTTTGCAGTGAACAAACGCATCTATAATATCAAAATAAAATCAATAAGTGTATATTATATAAACATACAAACTTACCTGTGTTGATTTTTAACGTTGCAATGAACAAACGCATTTAATATAGAAAGTGGTAGAAAAAATAAACTGACACACAAAAACACAACACATAGTAAAAAATGCATGCAAATTTTCGATATGTAGAATCATTGTAATGAATAAACGCACTATAATAAACCATTTACAGACATTTTTAGAAATTTTTAGATAAAAAAATGACCGAAAAAACTTGGACGAAAATTCCTTAAAATCAACTTTTAGTTGTAGATAATAAAGACATTATTTCGTAAGATTTATCTTCAATTTTTAATAAAATCTGACTTACATTATATCGATATAATTCCAAAAAACTTCATAAAAATCCTAAAAACCATGAAATTTAATTACCAAATAATTTAAAATAAAAAATATTGATAAAAAGTAATATTTAAGAGCTTGAATAATTATCTCATATCTATATGGATCAAAATTCAAGTCTTAAAATTTACTTTAAATAAAAAAAATTACTTGAAAACCATTTATAAAATGGCTAAAATAGTTAATCGTAAATTAACTATTTCATCAGAAATATTTTGTAATTATGATTGTAATTATGATAGTGACGCATCTACACCTAATTCCATAAGTTAAAAGTCTCTATAATGCACGTTGGTGTGTTCATCAGTTGATGACTCACCATTTATGAGAATGTGAAGTTATTTACTTCATTTCATTTATTCAATTTTACAAGTAAGTTTTTTTTAATTTAAGCAACTTTTAAGGTTTGATTTTATAAAATTATGAGATTATTATTCAAGCTCTTAAATTTTACTTGTAATCAACATTTTTTAATTATAAATTATTTTTAATTAATTTTCAGGGTTTTTTAGGATTTTTATGACTATGAATTTGATTATAATTATTTCGATAAAATGTAAGCTAGATTAATATAAGTTTTTGTAACTATAAATAAATAAAGAAATCACCAAACACTTTTATATTTTTAAGACATTTAAGAAAGAAGCGGAGTATTTTTTAAAGTTTTTGTAATGTTCTTTCTTCAGCTCATTTATATCGCGAATTTTGTCATTTTATGTAATTCTATAAAATTATTATTTTTTTTATACAAGTTATTAAAATTTACGATTTTCGAGAAATAGTTTCATAATGCATGTCAAGGTCTCGATGAAAGAGGTCAACTCACTTTCCTCTGCATTCTATGTTATGACAAATAATTAAAAGATAGTGAGTGACAAGTTAAACGACTGGATAGTGAATACAACAGTGGACATTAAAACACTTCGGCCATACGTATGAATCTTAATGTAAGGCTTTAATAGCTTATTTTGCATAAAACAGTCGTGAAACCTATTTGAACCTATCTTTTCTGCATAGTTTGCATGCGTATTTAGTCTTATGATAAGACTAAATTAGAACAGTTGAAACGTTGACAACTTGCTCATTTCGCATTATTTTTCAAGATGTTTCATTTTTGTAATTATTTTTCACAAAACAGTCATGAAATGTAGTTTAATGATTTATTAAGTGTACACATTTTACTCTTATTTGCATGTTTACTGTCAATAAAATAGGTTATTTGATATATCTTTGAAATCTAGATTAGGCTAACTGTGTAATAAGAACATCTATTTAGCCCATGGGGATTTTAATATGACGTTAATATTAATGTTAAAATGAACATTTTCTTACATTCGTTGTCATTGGTTTTTATTCTATATTGAAAAATAATTATTATGTTAGTTTAGTAAGTTGCAATTGTTGAAGTCCACAAATAGGCTCCAATGCAGGCAGCAGTTGTACTTAATTCTGACCACTGGTCCTGGCTAGTGGTGACCAGAAGTAGGTCCCAGTGGTCAAAAGGTGATCGTTTTCACAACATCCAGCTAAATCAAGTTATACCAAAAATCGAAAAATAGTTTCTTATAATTAGAATGACAACGTGAAAAAGGTATTAGGCTATTAAAAGCAACCTCTTACAGCAAGCATTTGCGTGCCATAGAAATAAAATTGAAGTTTCTTAACAAAAGTGGTCAGAAATGGGTGAACATTCATGTATCGTATGTTTTTAAAACTGGTTCACTCATCAATAGACAAATTAAATTTGTGATTTTGCTATTTTGGTGATTTATTCTAAAAACTAGTTTATCTTTCACTGAACAATAATACCTTTACATCAAATTTATGACATCTGACGGTTGTTGAGGTATAGAAAATTCATGCTTTTTTATACAAAAACGAATGTATTCACTTTTAGCAATATCCAAAATACTGAAATTATCTGGCAGCTAATTTAGCCACAATTTCTGTTTGAAGATCATTATTTGCATTCGTGACATTCACAAATTTGTCGAATGTTGAATATAATTTTGCAGAGATATGGCTTTTTGAACTGTCTTCATTTGCAATCCTCTTCATGCTTTGATGGACAAGTTAAATTAGATGAAGTACATTCGTTTTAAAATGTTTTGCATGATATAAATTTTTTACGAAATTAACAGGTTTTTTTTAAATGTTGCCAACAACATTCGTAATGTGTCTGCTCCATTTATGACTTAAAATTCGATAGTAAAGTTATTTCAAAGTTTTAATCAGCCAGCAAATATTATTTTCTGAATGTATTTACGGTTAAAAAAGAAAAATTTCAGTACGAGATTATCGGTTGATTAACAACTTTATATTAAAACTATAATCTCACTTAAAAACTGCTCAAAAAATCATACAGTTTATATGAAATTTTACAATTTACATTTTTATTTTACAGAAGTACTACTCGTATATATACATTTACATTTACATAAGTCCATTTATATATATTTTTTTAGCGAATATGTTTTTCTTAAGTTCAACTTTTAGCATTAAGCATTTTTGTATTTTTCATTTTCATTATGAAACTAAACTTTTAAATGTGGTTGACTTTTTATGCGGGCCGCCTGCCTTCAAAAATTTACCATGCGATCCAGATGCTGCAAAAGGTTAAACACCCACCTAGATAAATAATAATTAATAAATTATAATAATTTTTCGTATTTACAGCATTTGTTGAATTTCAAAAAGAAGCTCAATCTTTTCATGATTTGGGGGAACTTACTCCAAGACATCTATTACCCTTCAACGAATATATCAATCGAAATTTCGAAGTTTTATTCATAAAAGTATTTTATTATTTTGCTTATTGTATTTTGATTATGTAATTTTTAAAAATAGAATGAATATGCAATATTTTTTATATTCACCGTTGATCTGTTTTATCCTTTAAAATTTTATTTATATTTTGATTTTTCACTGTAGATCAGTGGTTCTCAAAGTGTGTTGCGGAATAACCTCATTAAATATTGTGTTAAAGATATTGTTACTCATGTTGAGGATACCTAAATGAAAAATAGTATAATAAATAAGTAAATTACCCGGGGGAAAATCGTCATGACAAACGGGACGATCTAGGGGAACTCGGATAAGAAAACGGAAGTAAAAAGAAATGAAAAATGAGAAAGATAAATCAAATAAAAGAAAACAAATAAGAAATGTCATTGTTAATTAAAATGTTCAAACGAAAGAGGAATTTCAATTGCAATAAAACAAAATTATGGGGAAAGCCGTATCTTGACAGCTTGTCAAAGATAGCGAAATGGCAGGAAAAGTTGGCACAACACGAAAAGAGAAAAACAGGACATATCTCGACATCTGTCAGAGATAAGGCTGAAGTAACCGGGAATACAGAGGAAACAAGAAAATGGAAAACAAAATTATCTCAAGTACCGCAAATGGGGCAAGCTATAAAAGGGAAGACACAAAAGTTAGAATCAGACAAAATCAGACAAAAGTGAGACGAAATTAGAGACAAAAATCGAGACAACGAGAGAAGGAAAAATGAGAGTTAAAAGGAGAGTTAAAGAGAGAGTTAAAAAGAGAATCAAAGGGAGAATTTAAAGGAACAATTAAAGGAAGAATTAAACAGAGTTCAGAACAGAGTGAAACGAGAAGTGACGAGAATCTTTTGTAAAATTGAAAATAAAGTGGAAGTGGAGTAAAATAATTTCTGATCAAAGCAAATATAACAATCGATTAACGTACCCTGTAATTGAGTGGTTGACGACTAGTGATTATTGTTGTGGTTACAGAAAGGGCTATTCTTCACGCAGTGTCAAAATAACGTTTGTGTGATTAATTGGTTTATAGTTAATTGGTTGTTATTGAAATTTGTACGATCCAGTGTGAATATTAATAAAGCTAATCGTGTTCAAGATTGTTAATTTGTGAATTAATAAAACACGCTTTGGAGTCAGAATAAAAGTTTGAATTTACAAACGTTGTCACCAACCCAATAACCCAACACTCGTATGTTTGATTCCGAGGCTGCTAAATAATTGAAGTTGTGCCTCTTTCGAATTCAACTGTGTCAAGGCGTATTAAAGACATTGCTGATCATATTCAATTAAATAATTTCACAGAGATTGTCGGATTGGTAATTTAATAGTGTTTGTAAGATACGATTTTAACAATAATATTAAAGAAGATTTACTATTATATGAAAGTCTTAAAAAGAATGCCACAAGAGAGAATATATTCAAGGTTTTCTATAGCACTTTTCACGATGCATTGATGTAATTAATAATTTTTAGAAATTGGTTTCAATCCACCTGCTGATATTATGATGATAAGGCTTGAGTAAATATTTTCGATTCCTGCTATTTTTTCAAATTCTTTGATATCGTTTGCGTCGAAATTTCCATCTACAGCCATAGAGTTCTTTTGGAACTTCAAACTTGAGTATTTATTAATAGTATCTTATTATGGATAGTCGTTTGGTCCAGTTTTTCTAGTTTTAAATAATACCTCATATATGTTTACTATTGACTGTTTCTTTCAGCGGCTCATTTCTATCTAAGGTTTGCCAAAATCCCGAAAATTTTCAATCTCGTGATTTTGTCTTTTCTTTTTAAATCAATGAAAAACAGGTACATAAATATGAGTGGTATTAGTTTTTTATCAACAAAATTAATATTTCTTGGTATAGGTTAATAAAAAATTCATTTTTTTTGTTTTATAAAATACTATAAACAAATACTCCTACATAATAAATAATATTTTATTTAAAAAGGAAGATTCACACATTGTTCTCAAAATATATCATAATTTCAAAAATTAAGGGATCAATTATTTATTTGTTGAAAATACGATCTTAAAAAGTATAATGTATCAATCGTTTCATGATTTAGCCGACTCCGAATTTTTGAGCATATTAAACCAGGAGCTGAAAACGCCCGTTACGATTCTATACTTGTGGGCTTAATCCTCATTAAAAAATTGTAAACTATTTGGAGATAGTCCCCTCTTGTGCTACCACTTTCGAATAACGTCATTTCTTTTTGTAGTTTTGATAATATATTTTCAACTCTTGTTGGGGATTTTCTAGCTGATATAAAACCTTTTTTCAGGGCTTGATTCAATTGCTCACTCATAGACTTCTCCTTATATATAAATATCTTCATCGCTTGATATTTCCCTAATATCATCAAAGGCAGCGGCTTTCTTAATAACTCCGGCTGCTTAATCGGTTGAATTTTACTAACACTGACAACAAAAATAATTTTCACACATTAATAATCAAAAAGTACCAACAATAATTACTGAATGACTTAAATAATAAATACTACATATATTGATATGTATATATCTCATTGCTGCAAATCAGACAAACATAAAAATTATTGTATTCCCGAAATCCCGAGATTGCAAACCCTACTTCTATCTTATTAATTCTTATTTTTGCTGTCAGAGTCTATTCAAGCACTTTATTCTGGATTTCAAAATTATTTTCTGTTGTTATCAGTATACTTTAATGGCGTTCTGTTGTTTTATTTTCCATGTTATTATCGTTCTCTTTCTGTTTGAAGTTTAGTTAAACGCAATTTATTCATACAATTACATCTAAAGAAGTCTCCATTAAAATTCCATATATTTATTTAACAAAGTTTGAAAAACTTCCCTCTTATTTCAACTTTTAAAACAAATGGAATTATTTTTACACAAATTCGTTTCAACGCATATTTTATTATTAGTAATATAAAAATATTGAAGACATTTTTAAATTAAAAGTATATATAACTGTTTTGTTCTCTCATTTTCAATGTGATTGTCCTTCTATTTTTGCCTGAAGTTTGGTTAGACTAAATTTATTCATACTAACTTACACATTCGTTTTGCCACCCTTTATACTTATTCCATTCATTATATTTGTGGAAGTCTGAAGAAACACGGTTTCCAATTTTAAAATCTTAAAAACATTATTAATTTAAATTATTATATAATTATTGGAATTTTATATCTATAATATATATATTTTTTATTTTTTTCTCATTTTTCACATTGATTAAATTTTATAATTTACATTATAAATTTTTAATTCACTTTTAAAAGCTTCCAAAATGTACCGTCGTGCATGTGCCATTTGAAAAATTTATTGAATGTATTCATCAGTTCACCTCTTCCTAAGCCTCTGGTCGGCCACTATCTACAGATTTCTCTAGTTAGTCCTTTGACTAGACCTTATTGAATATCCCCGTATTATATTATATAATATATATAAATACTGTAAAATTTATCGTTTAAAATCGTATGTATAGATCACACTTTGACTTTACAGTTCGCAATTTTTAAATGTGATGGATATAAAACTAATAAACTAAAATATATAAATAAATTTTGAGAAATTGTCTAAATGATGTTGAATATTTTCTAACTTATCCTGGTCATATCAAAATAGCATAAAATATATCTAATATACAGCACGAATTTTGGATGATTTTATACTTACCATTAACTACATATATCTACATTTCGTATATGCCAAATATGGTATACGAACTGTAAGATCAGGTAGCTCTTTGATATGTTTCTTTTAAACAACGGCTTCTTTATTGTAGAAACAATCGACAGATCGATCAGATGTATCATATCATTTTGAAAGAATGTTATTGGAGAAATTCAAATTGATGGATTGGATAAATAGTATAGAATGGCAATGTAAAATACAAGAAAGAACTTACGTGGCATCTTATTTAACGATTTATTTGTTTCAATATCCTCAATATTTGCTGGAGTATATATTTTATTATTATAAGAAAGTAGTACTCAAACACATGTTTCTCGATGTATTTTGTCAGTTTCCTTTTGCTATTATCAAATAGGATATAAAACTATAGATATTATTGAACCAAAAACAAATTGCAAAATGTTAATATTTTATTTTTTTTAAAAATTTTAATTAAATTCAAACAATTAATTATTTTTCAAATTAAACTATTTTTTTTTATAAATTTTATTAACAAGTATTTTTAAATAATATTAAATTTTACCAATAAATCAAGGAAATTATTTAATTTAATAAATTAACCATTCAATACATTTGAAAACGACAATAGAAATTCCCACGCACTGAATTTACCATCCCAATGTATGTGGCATTGCACCTATTACATAAAAATTGATAAATGAGATACAAACACAATCCGACCGAAGTTGATTGATAAATTTGATAAATTGGTTGATTTAAGATGAAGAATGGATATTCCAAATCATTTTTGTTAATGATGATAAAAACGACCGTTGATAAATTTATTAAAAATCCTTAAGAATTCATTTTTAAAAATGTCTGAGTGTAATTTATCTCAGGTGTTCCCAACTTTTTCATAATACCGTACCTGTACGTTGTAAACAATATGATGGAGTACCAGTAAACCTAATTTTTTTAATGGGGTATAAAATGCAATGGAGATTTGTAATAAAGACAAGTAACTTGGGATATATATATATATATATATATATATATATATATATATATATATATATATATATATATATATATATATATATATATATATATATATATATATATATATATTTACTGCTAAACATAGAAATAAAATATAATTATGACTTAAAAAATAGTTAGTGAAAAGGTTGGCTATTATTAACTAAAGAAGAAATATTGGGCTCAATGTTTGTCAGTTTAAGGCGAAGATCCGATTCAATGTCCAGCAAAGCTATATACTTGGTTTTCATTTCAGTCATAGCAGAAAATCCTGTTTCACATAAATATGTGGTCGCAAATGACATTAAAAATTTTATTTCTTGGCAAGCAAATTCTGGGTATTCTTTACGAATAGATAGCCAAAAACTAAATAAGTTGGCGCTTTGAAAGCTTAATTTCAATCCACCGTCACTGGTAAGGTCTATAAAAGACTCTTTTGCCATTACATCATCTGAAACCTCCATTGTGAATGCGAAAGAATTTCGAATCCAATTTTGAGCTGTGAAATCTTCAGGAAAATAAATTTGAAAATATTCCAAAGTTTATGTTAGATGTTTTTTGATGTCGCTCATCGCGTCGTCTTTTATTGACAAATTATTTTCTTCGACAAAGTTACAGAGGCACATTTTGCTTTTCAATTTGTTGTTGCACGAGTTACAATTTTCAATTGTCATACAAGTCAAATACAGAGTTGTTAATTCTAAAAATCTATCCATTATATCGAGGTGCTATAGTGTAAAAATAATAAGTAGGATGTTACAAAAACATTAAAGTAATCGAATTTAATACATATTACATTGTTTTCATATTTTTCATTATTAGAATAAATTTATGAGATTTATTAAACATTATTTTTGAATATATCCTAATTTATTAGAATATATGCTACTTGTTTCAAATATATTTCAATATATACTTACATCAATTATTGACAACAAATAAGTTTATTTATAAATGGTCTGAAGACGAATACGAGATGTATTCGAAACATGTAACCAAACATTTATTAAGATAAATTAGGATATATAAAAAATCATTTTAAATAAATATCCTGAATTTAATACACTTACCTTAACAGCTTCTTAATATCTATTAATAATACAATTACTATCAACTAATAATATGCAATTAATTTAAAGATGATTGAAACACAAAACACAATTTTTATTAGGACTCAACCACAATTATAATTTGCAGCAATTAATTGTATGTACGAAAATCACTACTCTACTTAATTATTTGTTTTGAAGAGTATAAATAGGAAATAAAAGGAACGCAATTCGAATAAGACTGAACGCGAACACTGAGAATTGGCGTTTCCCCAGAGATCAATCGTCCCCACTCTTATGGGGTCGTAGATAATGGATTCAGGTACAGGCATCTTCATTTGAGATTAGGTAAATTCTAATAAAGTATTACGACACCAACAATGGATAAGAAATTGTAAAATATTAAAATTTATGGGTAGTCATATCTTTTTTTCGCAAAACCGATTTTTAATAGATTTTTGTTTTATATATAATTAAGTAATTCGCGTACCGATACTAGTACGCGTACCCAAGGCTGGGAATCCCTGATTTATCTAGTTTAGGCAAATTGGATGGAGAGGTAAATAAAATGAGTAGTGTGTGTAAGGATGATGAGCTTAAATTGTTGTTTGTTTTGTCATACTTGAAAGGTTTTGAATATTGTACGATAAGGATAAACAAGCAGCTGAGAAATATAAATTATAAGATAGTATCTAATTCATCTAATGTACGCAATATGTTTATTAATAAGCCTAGATATGACTTATTTCAAAATTTTATTAAAGTTTTTTATAATTATTGGTGATATGTGAAGCTTAGTGGATAAAATCATAGTATCCGAAAATTAATGTGCAAAATGCTGTGAATGTTTCAGATTAATTGGGATGGTAAATTCAGTGCGTGTGAAATGCTATTGTTGTTTACAAAAGTATTGAATGGTTATTTAATTAAATTAAATAATTTCCTTGATTTAATGCTAAAATTTAAATTCAAAATGCATAAGAATAAAATATTATTTAAAAATAACTTTTAATAAAATTTATAAAAAAATAAAATATTAACATTTTGCAATTTATTTTTTAATCTTATAATATCTATAGTTTTTTATATCCTGCTTGATAATGACAGGAAAACTGCCGAAATATATCGAGAAACGTGTGTTTGAGTAGTGCTTTCTTATAACTAAATTGTCGATATGTTTATATAATTATTTATTATTATGATTTAATCAATTAATTAATTAGAGTAATGAAAACACTGTTAATACAATTGATTTTTGAAATGAAGAAAAATTCTGACGAAAGAACATTGTTCATTGAGTAAGTCTGTAATTTATATTTAATTCCTAAGGACTAATAATTACTTCCCTTGAGCGCATTAGCGATCTATTTTAAAAAATTGGTATCTTGAAGATTTTAAAATAAATAAATAAAATAAAAAATATATAATTTAAAATAAAATATTTAAATTCATATATAAGGGTTTCCTTTTTTATTAATTTAATCTTCTTCTAAAGTTTATAAGTTTTAATTATTGACAGAATCATTAAAATTAGTTTAATTTTTTGAGATACCTTATTTTGTTTATATCAATAGATTTGTTGGTGTTATAAAAATAAAAGCAAACAATTATTTAAAGACGCAAAATTTGTTTAAAATTTATTGAAAATTTTGGAAATCGAAAAATCAATTTATTCCGTGTGAATTGTATGAGCATGAAACGAACAAAAAGTTTGAAACGAATATCATTATTTCAAAACAATCGTTACGGTAACAACGTATTTACTTAAATAAAAATTAATTAATTAACTAATTAAAATATTGTTATCAGCATTTTAAAAGCGATCTGTCCAGACTAACAATTAAATCAGTGTTATTTAATTTAGATATACAGATTTTCATATTATTGTTGAGGATACCTAAATAACAATTTACAAATAAATAAATAAAATTACCTGGGGGAAGATCGCCATGACAAATGGGACGATCTATAGAAACTCAGAAAAGAAAACGGAAGTGAAAAGAAATTAAAAATGAGAAAGGTAAAGGAAATAAAAGGAATCAAACAGGAAAATAAAAACTAAGGTCAGTATTAATTATTTAGTACAAAAAGGAAAAGGAATTTTGAAATCAGGGAAAAAGGAAAACAACAATATCCTTATCTCGACAGCTTGCCAGTGATAATAGAATTGATGGTAGAAGGCGGTCAAACAAAAAAGGGAAAAGGGAAAATGACTGTCAGAGATAAAAATGGAACAGTCGGGAAAAACAGGAGAAGGAAAATGGAAAACACTTGATTATCTGGAGTGCCACAAGAGAAGCGAACTATATAAAGGAAAACTGGAGAACAAAATTAGAGAAGAAAATTAGAGACAAAGTGACGCGAAATTGAAAACAATTTGGAAGACGATTTGAGATACGATTTGAGAGATAAAATTATTAGAGAAAATTAGACGTTGAATGAAACGTTCTTGGACAAACGATTGTCAAAAATAATTGTAAAGGAAATTATTGTGGAAAATAATTATTGGAGAAGATTTGAAGAAAAGAATTAGTTGAAAAATAAAACGAAAAGAAGTTATTTGATTATTTGAATAAAGTTGTGGAGAAAGTCAAGGAAAACAACCAGCTCAAAATTCCAGTTTAGAAACCAATCAGTAATTTGTGATCTTTTAATCCGGTGTTATACACAAGTGCTATTTCTCACCGAGGGTTGTAATAAGCATCGTATAGTCACCAAGCAGAGTGTTGAATTTATTGTCAGTGTCAAGTGAAAGTTTATTTGTGATTATCAATAACGATTTCTGTTGTCAAGTGTTATTTGTGAATCGTATAAAGATACGCTTGAAGTCAGAGTAACATTTAAAATTATCACCAACTCAATAACCCAACATTATTGTTTAGTTTGGAAGAATTATGGAGATTTGCCGAGATGGCTCTTCAAAACTCGTACGAATTATGTAAGACATGATTTAAGTGAATTGAACTCATCTAAATTTGCAATATTGACTATAAAACGTTACCAGTCGATTTAAAAAGGGGTCTTAGTGACCCAAATAAATTATTGTTTTAATTAATTAGTTTTTAAAATTTCATTTCAGTTTTCATTTGAATTTTACATTTTCGTTATGAGTATTGATTCTATTTAACACAAAGTTTCGGCACTTTCTTTATCAAGTGTTAATTTGTTATTTAATTAAATAAAACGTGATACAAATATTGCCGAATACTTCTGTTATATAGGAAATTAATTTTGGTTTATGATCACAATGAAAATAAATGTTATATCAAAGAAACAGATCATAAGTAAACAAAGAAATAATAAATTTTACTCGAAGTTAGTTTTGGTCTTTCTGATCTATTTTTTCATCTTTGATCTGTTTTCATTTACAATTTCATTTATTTTCTTTTAGTTGTTGACTTAAGATCAATTTTTAATAATTTTAATAATTTTCATTTTAAGTTTTGATTGATTAATAAATTAATATTTAATGCGCAAACTTTAATTAATTATTTTTCAACATTTAAAAAAAATTAATTTTATCACTATATGCATTATATTTCATTAATATATAAATATTATTTTTTGCAAGACTTACTTCAGAATTTCTAAGTGTAAATAATTATATTTTTTTATTCATTTAAATTTAAAATAGTGTAGAAAATAAATATTTTTAGGAAATAAAGTGAAAAAAAATAATAAATTCTTAAAATGTATAAAAAGTGTAACTGCCCAAATAATAATTCTAATTTGTTTGAAATAATACATGAAAATTGAAATTTTATAAAAATATAGACCAGAGTCGATTGCTGAACTTATTGTGGAAAACTGGCTAACTATTTGTATGTATGATAACTTTAAGGTAAGATCTTTTTATAAGAAATGATAAAAATATTTCATTTTCAACATGTAGTTATACAAAGAGGGGCAATCACTTTTTAGTCTTTACCGAGCATTAAAATGTCTTATAAATTCCGGGTTAGTTGATGAATTTTCGAAGAAATCTAAATATTCACTCTGCACAGCTCATTTATTACCACATATTCCTAACTGTGAAACTTTGGTAAGTAAATTTTAACTTCTAATCTTTTAAAATTATTTTCTTCGAAGGGTAAATGATATGCATATATAACGTATTTAAAAGTGATATAATTAAATGGGCGCACCGACGATTGAGCGCAGATTCGTAGCGCGCAGTACATTTAATATATATACATTTATACATATATACATTTAAACTAAGTTTTAATGTTTAAAAATAAAAGTTTTGATTTATAATTATTGGAGTTTTATTAACTATATATAAAATAATTACTTGCGCGGAATCGTCGCTACAGCAATTATATACATACAATTCTATAATAATTTCTCTCTCTAGACACTATATAGTTTTACATAAACACCTTCATTATTTAGTGTACTCGAAAAAACTTTAAATTTTAATGGTATGCAATTAAAATCTTTGTTACTTGCCACTTTTAAAAACGACTCATTATTTTGATTTAATTTGAAAAGAAAACATGAAACCACTTTTAAAATTAAAGATAAATTTTACTAATTTCTTAGAATTGTTATATACATAAGTGAACCTATAGTAGATATCAAGGTAGAGATAATATAAACATTTTATTTTCTTCCTAGGACGAAGCAATCTTCAATGGGTCAAATAGTATTCATTCCAATAATAAATTTCATACCAAACAATGTAGACTTCTAATTTTTGCAATTAGCATTTCTTATGCAATGATGATAAGTAAATTAAAAGAATAAACTATACACAGAGTTGACATCTATTTGCTTAATTCTGTGTTTTAATATACCCCATTATATGTTGCAATGTTTAGACTTTAAACCAGCGGTTTCCAACCTTTATGCTACCGCACCTCCCCCAAAAAACTTTTTTTCTTGGCGCCTCCCCATCTTTTTTTTAATATATATAATAATATAAACACGTTTTAAACAATAATAACTTGATTACAAAAATAATTAAAACTACAATTAACAGAATAAAAACAAGGTTATAACATACGAACATGTATATTTATTTGTATATTAAATTACTAGTTAACCCTACGTCGCTAGCGACCATTTTTCTTACATCGTCGGCCGCGTTGGGTATTTAAATTCCCGGAGCTTAGAAAAACGGACAAAAATTTTTAATTATTTAAGTTACAGGTTTGTGTGTCTCAGTAAGCTGCCTAAATAACAAGTAAGCACTTTGCAATATATGCGCGGCTGAGTTTGCGCACGAATCTGAGTAGAGCAAATTTTTTTCGCGCGTGGGCTTGTAAAGACCCCACGAGATCGATTACGTATTTTGTTTTGCTTGAAAAAATTTATAAAACCTAGGAAAAATATCTCAAAACATTAGATTTTTCTCTTATTGATGACTACCTGAAATATAGAAGTACTATACAAACCCTCACACGAACATGTTGGGCTAGAACTGAATTCTAGACCCAAACTTATAATTGTGACTGAAATGTGTAAGTACACAGCATGCAAAAAGCAAAATGTATAGTTAAATATTAAAATTACATCAAATAAACAATAGTAATTAAAGGAAAAAACAACAAAAACCTAAAACACAGAAATTAAATAAAAATTATACAAAAGCAAGAAGTTATGCAAAATCTAACTCAAAAATACCCAAATAAACATAGAGTTACAAAAAACAAACTCGAATAACTTAAAAGATGGTAAAAACAGTAAAAAATTCCAGAAAAACCCAGAACATTCCATAAAAATGGCGATGACCATCATAAAAGCTACCTTAAACAATAAAATTTAGAAAAATAAATAAATTGATAATAAAAATAAAAAAATCTTAAAAAGAAATTCATAAAGACATCGGTTAAAATAGAAATTAAATTAAAAGTAACATAGAATGTTCTGGAACCGTTCCAAATCCATCATGGACGTGAAATTGACAAAAAATAATTTAAAATAAAAACAAAAATTATGGCACAAAAATTGCCATTAAAAATATCAAAATCGCGAAATAGAAAATTCTGGAATAAAAAGAATTCGAGTTTGTTTTAATGCATCAATACATACACGTGTACAAAATAGGTATATATACCGACGCATTCTAGTCACAATCATCACTTTTTTATGCCAAAATTTTTTTGCGAAAAACTTGAAGATCACATTGATAGTGAGTATTTGTTATTTGAATTTTTGAAGTATAATGATATTATTTATTATAATTTGACTTAACTTTGATTGTTATTGATAATATTAATTATGTCTAGATCAAACCCTTCTTATTATTTTTACCTAATGTAAGAATGATCGGCGGCGTATTCATACATCTACGTCTCTGATCAGTCCTACATTCGATCAGTTATAAAATTTACCCCAAATAACGATTTCACATGCAGACATGCAATATCTCTTATATATTTTTTTTTGTTCGGTCATCGGAGGTCGGCCACTTCATGGTTCTATCATGGAGTTGTGTCGATAAAACCCCTCCGCTATGGCTCCATATATTTTATTTATCTGTCGACAGTGATGTTTCGACTCAACACTACAGTAGGGCTTGTCGTAGCGGTCACAGTGGGGCCGTGTAAGCAAGCATTCTTCCCGAGTTGAATGCAGAACATAATTAAACTCAACATTAAAAATCTTATACAATAGTTTTACACTAAGGTCATAATTGAGTAGAACTCAGACCCAAACTAAACACATGTAGTCGGTTGAACATCATGGAAAAGCTCGATTATATCTATACGTTTGTCGAACTTCATTGAGATATATAATTCTATAAAATTTTTCTCAGAAGTAAACGTAAAAATCCTCGTAAAGAAGTTCGACAAGCGCAAATAATAAAATGGACGTACTCAATCATTTTCTAGATCTATGGCTCAAATCAGTAGTCGAAGTTATGACCTATAAATACGTATTACCCTTCATTCATGAAATATGCCTTATTAATGGGCTTGAAAATGTAATTTAAAAATGCTAAATGTTCATAAATTACGAAAATAACTTTGCTTAGAAGTATAATTTATAATTATTAAATATATAATTTCATACTGCACTTAAAAATATAATTTATAAATCTCACATTATGAAATATAACGTTATGCCCTATTTAAAATATAATGTATGAAGATACTATGATGCTAAAGAATAAATATAATTTTAGGTTATATTATACTCTACTAATATTGAATTAGAAATATGGCTTTGCATCACCGTTAAAAAATATAAAGTATTTTATATAATAGTATCAATTGATAAAATACAACTTTAGTAAATTACGAAATCCAGTTTTAAAATATAATGTAGAAATGTACAATAGAATCTTATAAGCTACCTAAATACACAACCATCTAAATTGGAAACTAGAGTTTTTATATGAAAAATATAATTCACGAGTGTCAAAGGGTATAATGATAACTTCTATCCCCTCCATCGATAATTTGTACACATCTAAGTTATAATGTAGTATTATACATCTCCTTAAATATGTATTTGATTATGAACTATAATTTGGCTGAATACCCAAAGTATAACTTCAGTTTGATATTTCAACTGGGTATATAATCTCGAAATATTTAGGTTATATTTTCTGTAAATTCCGAAGTATAAACTCTGATTCTATGATTTTTACTTATGCTGTAGAAATGTATAAACCAGACACCTAATCCTATTTGACTCTTAATTAGAATAATTATTCAAATTTTCCGATGATAAATTAGTTTTATTTACTTTATAATTCCTCTAAAGACCTTTTAATTATAATTCTTAATTTTATCCATGCTTTAAATTAAACGGAAATTTTGTCCCACTTAGTAAAAATCCTTGTGTAGAACGATTAACAAAATACACTCATGCCCAAAAGTATATGCCATACTACAAGGTAAACCCGAATAATTATGTGCAATTAACTCGAACAAAAATTTACCATAGAAATGCTTTATTTACATGAGAAATTTATGAAAAATCGTAATTGTCATTGAGATCACTTGCATATATAAAACGTTCAATATGGACATCTGTGACTGGGGTTGAGTGATTGCGATGTCATTCGGTATTACTTCCAATTGCATCGGTGAGGTCGCTTTCCAAATCCGACGAATAGCCTGAAGCGAGTTGGCTTTATAAATCCATAGAGAATTCAATAAGGCAGTTGGCAGGCCAAATGTTATATTGGGTATCGCATTATTACGACCTCAAGAGTTCTGATAACCCAAAATTTTCTGAACCAAAAATATCCATAAAGACGTTTCCGAAAGCATTGCGACGAACCTGTTTAATCATCATAAATTACAGCTTAGGAATTATACAAAATTGTACTTACTAGGGAACCAAACGATCAATATAATACGCATGATAGGAAATCTATTTTTGGTAACGTGCAGTCATGCTAGACAATCGGTAAACCAATCAGGTATTTGATATAAAATACAAATTTGTGAGTCACCCGGTGACGTAGTTGCACATTTCCGCATCCTGGATTAGAGGAACAAGAAATTGATTAATTATTTCAGTTATCTTGCAATGATTGCAGGTTGCATAGAACGTATGAGTGGTAAACCAAAAGTTCTCACTCTGCGGGGACATAGAATTTGCAAACACACAAACTAACAACTCTGACTTCGCATTTCAGCTAGATATCCAATCGACAACGGACCAAAATCTAGACGATAGTTCCGCATTTAGCATATAATTATCAGAGCCAAAGGTACAAAATATAAAACTTTAAATGGTGAAAAGAAAATTTGTAAATCATAAAGTATAAATTTCTAAATCAAAAAATATAACTTATGAAATAAAAATTAGAACTTGTAAATTATAAATTTGTAAAACGTGAAGTTACGAATTCAAAATCAGAAAATTAAGAATTATCAAACATAAATTTATAAATTACAAAACATGAAGCAGAGATTATAAAATAATAAAATACAAAATAGTAAGTCGTAAAGTATTAAACTATATACGAGATATATTTAATTAGAAACTGTAAGGTAGAAATTCGTAAATGGTAAAATATAAATGTTGAATTATAAACAGAAATCCTTATCTGGTAAAGGTAACTTCCTAAATCGTAAAAGCAGAATTTCTAAAATTAGGAAATAGGAACCCCGAATTGAAAAATAGAAAATTATACCACTATTGTTATTAACCCTATCATCACTATTATTATCATTAAAATTATCATCATCATTACTATTATTACCATGATTGCTGTTATTTCTAATATGATTAGTATTGTCATTGTTATTGTCATGATTAGCATTATTATTGACATTGTTATTAATATTATTATTGATATTATTATTCTTGTTGTTATCGCTGTTGTTGTTATTATTATTATCATTACTAACATTATTTATCGATCTGATATCGATTTGGGAATTTCCCGGAAATTTAAAATTAGCGTGATCAAAGCATTTTCGTTAAAATAAGTTATTACTTTACCAGGAAGATTTACTTTATCTTAAAATCGAAGGTTTACTTTAGCTTAGAATCAAATCGAACCACAAAACTCCAAACGGAGTTTATTAATCTGAATCACTGGGTTTCTTTATAAATTAATATAGACTCAATTGTCGAGGCAATCGCCAAATTTTCTCCTTGGCATCGTCAAGCTCTCTTTGTTCATGTGAAGGACCATAGTATATTATCGGTCGATAGTAACTGATCGAGATTTGGGCCAACTACTAATATTAACAAACTACGATGAAAAATTTTAGGACATAAATATTAGATACCTGAATTTCTTTCCTTTATTATATCCATGCTGACTAAAATTATAGTATTTGGAAATTATTGCGTAACCTTAATAACGATTACCGCGATAAAACAACGAAAATAAAAAGCCACAAACAAGAGTAATGATGATAATTATTAATGCTTAATTTGGATAAAATCCTGTTTAAATTTAAGTAGTTAAAAATCACATCGATAAAATATATAAACAAAATTTTTTTTGGTAAAAGCAGTTATACCAATTGTAGTAAACTTGATCATTGATATGTTATTTATTTCGATATATTTTATCATGACGACCATTTGTAAGTTACGTTGGTTAAACGGGTTTTAACGGTTATCCTCCAGGCATGGCACAATCCAACGATAGCAACAGCATCGAAGAGGACGAGCGATGGACGATCACCCGTCTCCGCACTCGGTACATTTGGTACCATATCCATCGGTGGTGTCAGGGGCGGGACCTGGACTGCGCAGATAGAGTGATCCGACGAGGCCCCGAAGCAGATGCCCCGGTATGGGTGAAGGTGGAACCGGAGAATAACCGGTTGCAGGAGGCCCGAGATCAGGCGGCCTGGGACGTGGAAGCCGCTCAGACCCGGCTCAAGAAGATAGACCTACAGATCAGGGCCGAAAAGGAAGGGGTGCCCCTGGAAGAGTTAGAAGAGGCCGAGGCACCTCCGAGGAAACGAGGGAGGCCCCGGAAGAACCCTGCCTAATCCGACGGCAGTGGTGGCTTGAACAAACTATGTGATCAATCTGACATAATGTTATTGTGATTGTGTTTGACTTCTTTAGTAGCTGATGCGACAATTTGTAGAATTTTTACTTTATTAAAATTATTAATATTATATTTGGTCATGTGTCTTCCTCATATAATAAATTATTTTTCTCTGTGCTTGTATTTGGGCCTTATAGTTTATGGGGTGTCTTCAGGATCGGGGGGACCTTCCTCATCCTTCAGCTATAAATTTTACACCACCAAGCGAATCACCTTTACGCACATGACAGCGAGCGATGGAATTTTATTATTGTTTCCATTCAGTGTACCAGTTGCTCGAAAACCTACGTAAGGACCGCGAACGGGCCCAGCAACAAGCCGAAGACCTTCGAAGTAGGGTCGAGAAGCTCAAGGTCAAGTGCCGGGAGCTCGAAGGTACCTTGGTTCAGTCCGGCTGAGATGAAGAAACGGACAACCCACATCTCGCAACTCCAGACCCAGGCGGAGCAGGACCAACTCGAAATCCGAGCACTGAAGATACAAGTGCGCTCGCTCGAGAGCAAACTGAACGAAGAGGTTCATCCAGGACACTCTTTGCGAGCAGATTCGCCCACTTCCCGTGGAGCTGGCCAAGATATACCCACCAGCCCAGGCAAGCAAGCCGAAACGTAAACGGCTAGGGCGGAATACCCGAGACAAATTGAAAAGGGCCTGGCTGGCCGAGCAAGAAAAATTGAAAGAGATCTGAAGCCAATCCACGATCCTGAGAGACGTTCGAGAGTGTGACCCTCCTGAGTAAACAGACCTTGTAATATAGTAGTGGTTAAATAAATGATTCTTGTTGTCTAATGAGTATGTGATTAAACTTTGCGGTTGTCTAGAACAAGATGGTTGACAGAAAGGCGTTTGGGAAAATAATCTCGATAAGGGACCGAAACAAATCGGACACGTGCCTTCTATCGGCGTCCGTGAACCCATAGAGTGCTCGACAATTATAGTGCTCTTAACGCGCTCACTTCTTGCGAGTACTCAACCCCTTGGTACAGTACCAACGTTGATCGCTCAACGGGTACCAAGAGGAAAACAAGGTTGTGTGTTGGGTTACGCTGGTAACAGCATAAAAACGTAATTAATCAACCACCAGTAACCCACCAAACATAACACCGACATATTATGCACTTCATAGTAACAGTATTTTACAAGAACAATCTCAAAATGAAGTTCGACCAGCCATAAAAAGATGCATACATTGCTCTCGAAATCTTGACAGAAAATATTCGACAGTATGCGTTTCATGCGGTAAAATATATGCCCTAGATAACCGGCGTCAATTTGTGTAAGCTGTTCGGAAAATCAAAATGTAGAGTGATTTTTAATATTTTTTTATATATATAGTTATAAGTATCTTGATGTTTAAAGGTAAAGAATGCCTGGAATTTGACATTTCTTGTTATTGTGTAAAAGAGTTTAAATTTTGTTATTTTTTATTTGGTAATTTTAAACTCGAAGTGCTAAAAATGACGAAATAATAATTATGGTATGAAAATTATTTTTTTACCCAAAAGTTTTGGTGCCTCCCCTAGCCATAGGCCGCGCCTCCCGGGTTGGAAACCACTGCTTTAAACGAAAGTCACTTCATAAACAGGAGTAAAAATTATGACACAAGAATTATATAATTTATATTAAATAAGCAATAAATATTATTAGGAATTGAGGAAATTAAATCAAACAACTGTATTAAAATACAAATATTTTAGCAATATATAGGAGCAACATTTTTGAGAGTGCTACATCATTAAAATTGGCTGTGGAGGTTGGTATAAAGCTTGGAAACAATTAATGTATAACTATTTTTAGATTATTTATAAACATTATCTTGTTTGAAGTATTAGTTTTTAAGAGCTTTGAAGTATAATTTAAGAAGTATTGCAATAAGTAATTCAAATGCGATATTAGCTATTAGAATAACCCATCTATATAAATAATTATAATAACAATAATAATAATAATAATAATAATAATAATAATAATAATAATAATAATAATAATAATAATAATAATAATAATAATAATAATAATAATAATAATAATAATAATAATAATAATAATAATAATAATAATAATAATAATAATAATAATAATGTTTTCGTCTAAAACAAATCAAAAGAATTTCTTTGTAATTAATCGCATCACACGCTTTATTTGTACAAAATCATTGTTTGTTAAACCATTTTACGTGTCCAATAACTTGAAATTGGGCCATGATTGAATTGGAAACATTGGATAATTGTTCAACACTTTGGCTAATAAACATTTGAATTGTGTTGATCTTTTTAAGAGCTCGATTAAATAGAATATCATATTCATAAGTTAGCCAGTTTATCTTTTTATCGCTAATGTCATAAGTGGTTTCAGATAATTTACGAATACTTTTAAATGTTTGGGGAAATTTCATAAAAATATCTCGGAGTTCCTCTTCTGTCATTTCATGATTTACAAAAATTAAATCGTTGATTTTCAATCGTTTTGATAAACTTCCATTAATCATTTGCAACGATCTTGTTGAGCCACGATCACATGGACAAAATTCACTGCTGAAAAGACATCTCTTAGCGCAACAGATACAAAACGCATGTCTACAACTTTCAAATATTACCTTCGCTATATTGCTCATTGAAATACGACATATCAAACATTCATTTTCTTCCATATTTCACCCCAGAACACAAAAAATTCCAATCGAGTTCAAATCAATTCATTTAATCCAACAAAACTTAGAATTCAATATTTCCACATAAAAATCTGTTTAAACAATTTCTCTTTCAGCAGAGAACAAATCAATTAAATTTTTCTAGAATTCAAAAATCAATTTCCAACTATAATTAAAAAAATAGAACAACCTACTTCTCGCGTCTGTGTGCGCACACTAACAAGATTCGGTCTAATCATACCGCACACACAGACGCGATACAAAACCCACCAAACAAACTGCCAGTCAGAGGTAAATGACATTCCCCCTCTGACTGGTCGAAACAAATAATAATAATAATAATAATAATAATAATAATAATAATAATAATTATTATTATTATTATTAATAATAATAATACAGTTTTGCTCAAAAAAATTGTATGTTTGATAAAAATATTTAATTTAAACAATTACTTTTTTAATTTCAAAAATGTTATTATTATTAATATTGAGTTTCTTAAAAATGTATGAAACTATTATATTTTAGACTGTCTTAGTATCTGTAAATGTTCAAATAAAAATGATGGATCATTCAGTAAATCCATTGACAATAACTTTGACAAATATTCCAATTATTATTCTTTCACTGGATACAGTATCACAAGTATTTATGTTTTTATAAATCAAGCATAAAATATAATATGATTTTAATTTACTGGTAATAATATTTAATTAATGATTATAAATTAGAGTTTCTATAGATTCGATATTTTAGGATTCGATGAATCCGGTTCCTTAAATACCGAGATCAACTAAATGCGAATCCGATTCCAAATATAAAAACAAATATTTTAATTTTAATATATTAAAATTTAATAGGTTCACTTTGATTCATAATGAAAAAGATAAATGAAAACTCCAGAAATCTTTATTTCCAAAATTCCGCTATAATACCTTTTTAAAACAAAAATCTGAAAATCATCAGAAATATTAGTTAATCATAAAAATCTAAAAATCCAAAAATATCCTTAAATCAACAAAACATCGCCTTGCGTCAGTGTACTCAAAAAATTGCTCTCAATAATCAACCATACAATTGACTCTTAATTATTATGCATTAAATTTTTTTATAAAAATGAAAATTGAAAATGAGCTGGAGAAAGATTACAAAAAAAACTATATACGCAGCTTTTTTCCTAAATATCTTATAAAAAATAAATGTGTTTGGTGATTATTTTATTTCTTTTTAGTTAAAAATATATCTAACTTACATTTTATTGAAATAATTCCAAATTCATAACATGTCATAAAATACCTAAAAACACCTGAAATTTAATTATCAATATTTTATATTATAGATGCTGATTACAAGTAATATTTAAGAGCTTGAATAAAGAGCACATATAAAGTTTTCTGCCCCATTTTATTTCTTAAACTTTTTAATAATTAAAATACTGGAAAAAATGTATGAATATATTTATTTAAAATTTAAGAGTTATTCATATTTTTATTCAATATTTAAGAGTTCATTAAATTCATTAACAATAAAACCTATAAATAAGAAAATCATAATTTAGTAATCTAATCTTCACTAAATTTCCAAATCATAAGATATGCTTACTGCTCCTGGTATGTTGATTTAAAAATTAATCTTTCGAGCCTTTATAGTAGCAAACCTGTCAATAAATTCCTCTTTATTTAAATTTTTGGCAATTTCACGTTCAATTGACAAAGTAGCCAGGCCATCTAATCGTTCTTGTCTCATCGTAGAGCGTATATAGGTTTTAATTAGTTTTAATTTTGAAAAACTCCTTTCAGCACTAGCCACTGATATCGACAAAGTTAAAAAATTCTTAGGGCTATAAAAACATTGGTCAAAAATAATGCTAAATTTTTTGAGCATATATATTTCAATGTATTTGAAGGAGTGTAGCGGGATTCTTTAATATGATTTCTTGGAAACCTTAATTCATCGTATAAATCGGAACCGGATATATCTTTTTAGTTACCATCTGCGAGCAAAATTTTCAAATCCATGTAATATTTTTGAAGGTCTTCATCACTCATTTCTGCTTTTAAATTATAATTTTTAGTTAAAATTTTTATTGTGCTCCTGAATCAGCGTAAACCTATCATTTGATGACACATTTGCTTGATCAAGGATGTTATTAAAAAAATTATTTTTAAAATTTTGTGATGCATCATTGATTACTTCGTCCGGATGCTCATAATCCAATTGCCTTCTTCTGCAAAGATTTCTTATTTGCTCAAACTCTGGCTCAATTTCTAATTGTAGTGTAATTATTTTGACCTCTTCAATAACATCATTCAACTTATCATCTGTTCTGTACTTTTTAAATAGTCAATATTATGAGAAAGTATTGTTGTAGCTTCCGAAACATTAAAATTTTCTTTCTAAAGTACTTTGCTTGTAATATTTATTTGACTTAAAATATCATACCAGACAATCAGGCTGCAAATAAATTTAAAACATTCCATTTTCCCCAAAATGGAAATTGCTTCAGATTTATTTTTGGCTGCTGTTTGAGTTGTCACATTCGTTGCTTCATACAAAAATGTATTAAGAACATTTATAATTCTTTTAATTGGAATTGAATCGGCTTTAGTGCTTCAATGCGACTTGTCCATCTGATTTCACAAAGTCCTTTTAATGACAGCCTATTTACATTTTTTAAGATATTCAATCTTTGTGTAGAGGACTAGTAAAAGTCGTATAGATGTTGTACAATATCGAAGAAAGTTACTGCTTCTATACAACATCTTGCTGCATCATTGACAACTAAATTCAAAGAATGTGCGGAGCAAGGTACGAAAACGCTCTAGAATTTAATGTTAATATTCGGCTTTGCACTCCGCTATGGTTTCCTCGCATATTGGAGCCGTTGTCGTAACCTTGCCCTCTTAAATCTGATAAAGATATTTCATATACATTTAAAATTTCTAGAATTTTCTCAAACATTCCAGCTCCTGTGCTGCTATAAATATCTACAAATCCCAGAAAATGCTCACGACATTAACATAATTACCATGTTTGTCGCGAGACGATAAAATTGATACAAAACGTACGATTAATGTCATTTATTCTGTGTGCGACATATCCGGTGTACAGTCGACAATCAGAGAATAATATTTACTTTCTTTTAATAGAGATATGCATTTTCTTTTCTTTAACGGATTTGCCCAAAATCTGTATAATTTCATTTTGAATATTTTTTCCTAAATAGTGCTGATATATTTCTTTATTTTTTATCCTTCTTAAATGTTCTTTCATTACTGGATCGAACTTTGCCGAGAACTCAATGATTTTCAAAAATTTCCGTTGTCGTCTTTGAATAATTTATCGGAATTGCCTCTAAGTGCAATATTTTGAGAACCACGTCACTTAATTAAAGAAAACAGTCGTTCTAAAATGCTTTTCCAATGCATTTTGTTTTCATTCATTGTTTTTTGGAGCGTTGAATTTATTGTTGATCCGTGCTTTATTCGTCATATCATATCATTCTATTTTTCGAAGCAATTAAAATGATCTGAGCTCGTTTCATGCTTATTCAATCTCCCATTAGTGTTTTTCCATTCGTTGAATCCGTGAAGATTTAATACAAAGTTATTTTTGGAGAAAAACTTATAGCAGAAACAGAATAAAACGTCTTTTAATTTCGAATACGCTAACCAATCAAAATTGTATTTCTCTCCATTAGGAAGTTTTCTAAAATAGTTTTCAATGTAACATTTTCTTTTATATTCACCTTTATCAATAGGTACAGGAAAATCATAGCCTATGATTCTCACCGACCCGATTTGAACCCGTAAATCGGTTATTGGTGCAGTATTTTCTGGCCATTTCCCGATATCTGAATAATCGTTTGGCTTAGATTTATTATTTTTGCTGGTAATAACTTCACTTATTGGATTTGGATATACCTCATTTTCAATTAATATTTCAATATTACCATTTTCATTAGTTACGTCCGTGTCCATACTCAGGTAATCAGAAGATATTCTTGATGTTTCTGCAGTGCTTAGAAATTTTCTTAAACTGGCTTTTTGGTTTCTCATGGACAACTCCTTTTGAACTTTTCGCTTACGATGTTCAGAACCAGATAGTTTATTTCTCTTGTCCATAATTAAAATTGAATTAAATATGAATTTGTACCTACCTAACGCAAATGTTGATTGATATTTATTATTTTTTTAAAAAAAAGATATTTATTTATTTTTATACAAATTCTGAAAGTCATATTAAAATTAGCCAAATTATTAATATAAATTAGAACATTTTATAATTTTTAATATTTTTTAAAATTATTTAAAAAAAAAAAACTTAAAAAAATTTCGGTCAATTTGCCGCCCCTTGATCATGCCGCCCTATGCATTTGCCATATCTGCATCGCTCCCAAGCCATACACTGCTTACAGTGACAACTGAACATTTGCTTGCTGTGTTGAAAGTTCCTTAGAATATTACTAAATTGATGACAATTACACAGTAAATTTATTTGTTATTCTTTGTCAATTTGAAAAACTGTTAAAATTTCAAGTTTTATTGTTTATTTTATTCAGGTGAAAGCAAAGATTTTGGACAAAGTTATCATGATCTTTCTGAAAGATGAAAAGTCTCTTTTCACAGATTCAGAAAACAAACAAACAATTGCAGAAGTCAATCCCGATAACTTTTTACTGTATTTTCTCAATAATAATGTTAAAGTTAATTTAGCTAATTTCGATAAGACAAGTATTTTTTTGCCCGGAAAAAAAGAATTCATAATTTCAAATACAATGAAACATTACAATATTAAATCAGGAAACAAATTGCTATTGACAATGAATAGTAAGTCATTTTTCACTACTACTTTACGAACAAATATGTAATTAAGGTGAACATCCTTTATTGGAAGAAAGCAAATTAACAAAAATTCATTTATTAATACCGAATGAAACGAAAATTTTCACAAAAGGTTAGTTTTATTTTATTTTTGAAGTACCTTCGGTTCTTGACCCAATTTATTCTCATGATTATTCTGTTACTAAGAATTCAAAGCTATAAAAGAAAAGATTTTTCATTGTTTGCTTAATATTCTCTGTAATGCAGTTTTGAGATGATTAGGTTTTTATTTTTCTTCATTCAAGGATGTTAGTTTATATAATAAAGAAACATTTTACTTAACTTCAACCAGATATTTGGCGCCCATGATGGATTTCGCCATTTTCATAGAATATTCTAGCATTTCTTATCATTTCTATTATAATTCATTTTTAATGATAGTTTGTGGAAATCTTTTCCATTTTCCATTATCTTATTGCCTTTAACTCGCCATTAAATCGCATTTGTTTACTTTCTGTTATGCTATGCTATGCTTTCTACTATGCTATGTTTGAGATTGTTTCGTGCAATACTTCTTGCTTTTGTTCTATTTTAGTTTAGTGTTTTATCATTTTGGTGTTGTGTAAGTTATTTTTATGGAATTTAGTTGGTGTCTTACTTGTTTTTTTCTAACTTTACTTAGTAATGTATCTGCGCGCTATTTTTCGAAACATGCCGATCATGTTATTGCTACGTGAGTCTAAATTCAGTTTTTACCGAACTTTGATTTCCATATATGATTTCAACAATAGTGGTTTTTCTATCTAGTAATTTTGCAGCAAGGGATGCGCTTGTAAAATAACTATCAGTGGTGATGGACCTACCTCATTCATTAAACTGTTTCATTAGTTTGAGAACAACGAACTCTCTAGCTGGAATTGAAGATTCTTTGTTTTTATTCTTTTCCAAATATAGGAATCCATTTATAATGTATTCAATGCTGATGTCAGATGCTTGCCAGAATTTTATCCCAAATTTATCAGCCTTGTTTTGCATATATTGAATAAATCTACAACTCGTTGCGTTTGGGAAAAACTATTCACCAGTACTCACATTCAGAAAAAAACTTAATTAAAGTCAAAAAAAATATTTTTCAGGGGGAAATTTAGTAACCGGTGACAAATGATATTTTGAAAACGTATAAAATAATTTTAAATAAATTAGAGGTTCTTAGAAGGGTCAGGACCTTAAAACAAATTAATTTTTCAATTAATTGAGTTGTAACGCAAAGCCATAATTCAGGGAGTATCTAAATGAAAGTCAGCTTAATGGACACATAAATCCTAATCAATTGCCCGTACATTGGTTCAATGGGGCAATAAATTGTTCACCCGGTTCCAAATCAGAATTAAGACGGAAATTAATGAGGGAAAATAGTGTAAAATTGTAATCGAACAAAACAAAGCGACAGTCGGTCGAATTAGTCAAAGAGCATTAAAAAGGAAAATTAAAGTAAATAGATTGAATTAGATTGCCTTTTTTTAATAACTTTTAAATAAGGGTGATATCCATATGGTGTCTATCATGAAAGTGTTAATTGTGACATAAAGTGTATTCAATTTTGATGCAAATAAAGTTATTTTGTTAGGATTGGAGTTTTATTTTCTTATTCGTTGAACATGAGTAGTCAGATCCCTACCGACAAAACTATTAACATCCTGGCAAAATTAAATAAGAATTGAAAGGTATTATTTTAAATAAATAAGATGGAGTATAAATGATGGGAAATGTTAAGTATATACTTGCAACATAGCAAAATGATAATCACAAATTGTTATTCAATGACATATTATCATCTCTAAATGTTCCTCGACACAAGTACATTTATTCTGTAATTAGGTTTTCTATAGTTTAACATTTCAATAAATGCAATGTCAATTGCAAAGAAATCAGTAATGAAATTTGAAAAAAGTTCTTATAATAACATTATAATAATCCTTATTGTTTTCCCATCTTTTAACAGTATTATAATAGCGGAATTTGACAACATTTGAATGCTGAAAAATTATTTGTCCTAATTCAGATTCAATTATCATTGAAAAATGACATATTATTTTATCAAAGTTTCCTATTAATTTTATTAATATTTTAGAAAACAAAAATGTTTCGGAAAAGTTAATTTTTCAACCAGCTGTGGATAAAGAAAATAAAAATTCTAGTTTATTCATTTTATTATCCACCAAAGTAAATATTGTAATTAGTTAGAGAATATAGACTATGGGTGTCCAAACCTTTGACTTCCGTCGGTCACTGAAGAATAAAAAATAATAAAATTAATTTATAAAATTAATTAATTTTTTTTTTAAATTTAATATGCAACTGTTATAAATCAAGAGCTAAAATATAATTACGTAAAAACCTCAATTCCAGAGAAATATATGATAACAATATAAATTTTAAATATTTTATCAGGTGGTTGCACACCACCGAAGACATTTTTGAAGTAAATTTTTGAGCACCCATTATGTTAATAATGTTCAAAATTGTAAATAAATATTTAACAAAATTTAATTTCAATCATCTAAAACAAAATTTATTGATGTCTATATCCTGAAAATTAAACAATTTAATATGAAAAAATCAATCCATAAAAACATGGTTTCTGAAATTCTAGATTTCACTCTCTTAATTCAACCAAAACTAAAATTTATTCATACTATTTTGCACTTTAAGTACCTTTATGAACAAAAGATTCAAACTTATATAACATATTTTAGATATAATTACATTATTTCTTTAATCCGAAGTTAATGAATAGATAAGAATTTATATTGAAATAAGTAAATAACACTAGATTTGACATCAATATTTTTTAAATTAACCCACTTTCCGTGATCGGATCGATCTGAAAATTTGATAGCGTACAGCGTTCTCGACGACGAATCTACTTGCCAAATTCCAGCTCAATCTGATTACGAAAGTAGGTTAATTTGGCCTTACAAAATTTGCATGGCACCAACAAACATATAAACATCAGCGAGGTTAATATAGAGAGTAAAAATAGAAAATATTTCGCAAACATTCTGGCGCCAATATAAATGATCTTCTTCTCTCATTCAGTTAAGTCTTAATCACTATCACATTCTATGCCTTTATTTTGATGGAAAGAATGACTCAATAATTCTCCAATAAGAAGTTACAAAACTCTTGAAATTAAAAATAAATACATTAAGTTCAATTACTTAAAATAGGTACTTAGGTTTTGTATATTTTATGTTAAAATCAATTAAAAGTATTTGTAATCGATATTTGCACATGTCTCAGTCTTTTGAATATTTGAATTTTATGATTTAATTACGCCCCACACATTATAATTGCAAAGATTTCGAATGTTAAAAAGTTAAAAATCTATTGAAAAAAATGTAAAGAAATTTTGTCTAATAAATGAAATTGTAAAAATACTGTCGATTCGAAATTTTATTTTCTTTTGATTGACTACCTACCTACCATAGATATTTGTATAGGGCAAGCTATCTTTATATTTGATATTATCCGGATTTCTTTACGGATTCCAAAGAATGTCAAAGAACAAAATTCATAAATAATTTTCAACTTACTGAATCATATAAAAAAAATTTTTAAAAGTGAACAAAAAGTAATACCAAGCTTAATATTCCTAGGAAGTAAAGCGATAAACGAAACTGGTTTAGTCTTCGTCATTTTAAAATATAATAAATGTGGATAGGGAAACATTAAACAATATTTTGTATACTTTTATACCTATGTTACATATTGTTTGTTGATTTTAAAATAATGTTTTAGAAAAACATAAATCCTTTCATCGATAGTCTATTTAATTCTATCACAAACAACATTCAATGCAAAGACAATTCCAAGTTTTCTTCAGTGCATTCATCATGTCAAGCCAATCAAGAAAAGAAATTTTTTCAAGTGCATTACTTGTTTTCCATGCTAGAAGATATTGGTACATCCATATCAATAAATGATACCGAAGAAATAAAATCATGGAAAATGAACAGGTTTGGCATAATAATTAAAACAAAATAACATTATCTATAACATTATTATTTCTAATTGATGGTTTTGAATATTTTTAAAATCTTTTCATTTAAACTTACTCTTAACAAGAGATTTCAAGTTTTATTTTGTCATGGAATCCGTAAACTATCTTTATTCTACTCACACCGCTTATTATAATAAGGTAATTGTTGTAAATAAGTAAGTTTGAATATTCTGAATATTTAAATTAATGAATAAAACATTTCTAAATTTCTAATTAGTTCTTGTTGAGTAGTAGACGAAATAGAAATTTAATTAATTGCTAAATACTATTGAGTTATTATTTAACAAGTCCATTAGTTTCTGACTCCTTGTGTCCTTTATTATCGCAATCGAATAACTAAAACCAAACACAGAACACCAATGAGTAATCACCTTTGATCACCTTTCTGGTAAGATAATTTGTAATTTTCTTTAATTTCACATAGATTTTTACTTTCGTTTCTTTCGGAGCTTCGCAAGCGTTAGCTGATTAATTAATTTTAATTAATTTGTTTTTGCATTATAATTTTTCCTGGGGACACCTCACTAAGTTTTAATATTATTGGGCTTGTCACTCCATTTGGCGTTCAACCATACCAATTTCTCCCGATAAATATTATTTTTCAAATTGTATAAATTTTTAATTAATTTTTGCACTTTTCAATTCGATATTTTTATTGATTTTATTTGTGTTTCCATTTTTATTTTTTGCATTTTTATTTTCGGTTTAATGCACAAAATTGCATCATAAAGTTTCTGCAAATTTTCTGTTTGAGGAAGAAGGAAGTGATTGGAGAAATTAACTAAATGTAAGTAAGATCTTGAGCAATGTTTGTAATTGTTTGCATAAAATTGAATTTTTTAACAATATTTGGTATGATGATTGTGGTATGCTTGATGTTATATGTATAGATTCTGTAGATAAAATATATTAAGATATTGAAAATAAAGTAAACACTTTAAATAATGAGTTTAATAGGGTTAAAAAATACGAATGGGGGGAGTAGGCCCATATCTTGCTTAATAATAAGAAATTTAATTGCCTTTTGGATACATGAGCCATAAAAGTTGAAGAGAAAAGAAGGAGAGAAAATTCCAAATACTCATGAAATGTTAGATATTTTGCATGGCGCAAAATATTTTACCACCCTTTATTAAGGTAATGTTTATTATCAAGCTGATTTCCATATATGGTTTCAGCGATAGTGGTTTTTCTATCTAGTAATTTTGCAGCAAGGGATGCGCTTGTAAAATAATTATCAGTAGTGACGTACCTCCCTCATTCCGTAAACTATTCCATTAGTTTGGGAACAACGAAAAACTGAAAAACAAAAACCAAATACTCTAGCACTTATGTGTCAAGAAGACGGAAAACTGTGGCAACAAAATTCTAAAGAAATAGTAAATATCAAAAGTGATATGTTAATAGAGAAAGAAAAACGAAATTTATAGAAAGTAATGACATTATTCATTCAAGTAAAGGTAAAATGTGGATTCCAGATGAAAGAAAAGAAGAATTTTTTTTTAACTTATAAAACTTTGTGTCATGCCCGGGTAAACAAAGTCCACGAATATATTTCTAGTAAATTTGACATTAGAAAAAGACAAGAATTTGTCAAAAAAGTAGTCGCGAACAGCAGAGAAACTAATTAAATGTAAACTGCTAGGAGTGGAAAGAAGTATATTTTGGCAATTATAGACCTATTTAGGTAATATATTTCTTTATGTGCAGTTTCTGAACAAGATGAAAAGACAGTTGCAACAATTATGGATTTTTAAATTTTGTGCTCCAAGAAATATTCATTGTGATAGTGTAAAAGCATTTGAGTCAGCTTTATTAAAAACATTTTTAGAGAAACATGGTATTAATCTAGTATATTCAAGTTCGTATCATCATTCAGTTAATGGACAAATTGAACGTCAATTTAGAACTATCAGGGATACCATCCAGATTTTCTTAAAAGAAAGAACGGGCATATACTGGGTCGAAATACTTCCTGAAGTTTAATTTATGTTGAATCCGACAATTCAGAAAATTACTCAATTGAGTCCTGCACAAATTTTCTTTGGGAAAAGATTGTCAGAGGAAGGTATGAAAATGAAGAACTATGTGAACTACAATTATTAATGGAAAAGCGTAAATCAAAAAGGTTAGAGTTACAAAACGAATACAAGGAAATAAGGAAAAGGAATTATATGTCAACGAAGTAAGACCAAATCGAATTTTCAATGTCAGTTATGTTGTTTTGGTAAAAAAACATGTGGCAAATAAAAATGATGATAGATTTGACAGAAATTTTATGATTGAATTTCAGAATGGAAAATTGAAAATCAGAAAAGGTGAATGGACCAAACATTTTAAACTGAGAGGGGATGTAGGTTAGCTGCAAATAATATCTTTTTAAAATAATATTGTTTCATGTTGAATTAGTATGACTGGGTATTACGTAGTGTATGGCTGAATATCAAAGGTGCGATATTGTGTTATTTATGAGTGTGTGTATCTTGCTCAAGATACTTACAATCAGGGCCGTGGAAAGCCTGGCCGGGCCCCGGTAAAATGATTAGCGCGGGCCCTTTATCGATTATTATAATATTTTTTTAATCTAAATTGTTATGTGTTTGGTTTGTATGCAAGCATACTTTTGGTTGAATGGACAATTGTTTTTTTTAATATGGAATATATTTGAAAATATTGAACATCAAATGAAAATTTGCAGCCTACTGATACCAAGTAGCAATCTTTATGGTTTTTGCTTTGTTCATGTTCGGGTACACGATCACACATTTTTTTGTACCTCTTTTGCGGTTGAATGACTCGCAATGTTCCAATGTCAAAGTATCTTATATCAGTGACTTCATTTTGATTTGCATCAATTTCCGTTTCATAATCATCACTATCGCTTGTTCGCTGTTAGCCAAATTGTCATTTTCACGGTTTTAGTTGGTGGTTCTTCTGAATCAACTAAATTAGGATCTTTGGTAATTGTAAATTCCAGAGAGTCTAATGTTTGTCTTCCTAAATTCGATTTTTCTTTCTTTTCCTCGGCAAGTTTTCGTTTTTGGGCTCCAGATTTATGCTGATAACTCATTTTTAGCTTTCGTTATTTAATGCAAATAGTTTGTCAAATAGTAAAATTAGAGATACTTACAAAATCTAAATTTCGATCGATTAAAACTGATTTATGATTATAAAAACAAAATTCATTTACTTTTTTCTCTGAAATATGACTGTAATAGAGTAACTAATTTTAAACTAATTTTAAACTAAAACTCTAGCCGACACCATAAATTAAAAATATATAGATATAACATCATAAAATTTGATGTTTTCGAAAAAAAATCAGATTTAGTAGTGACAAAAAAATCCACTACTGAAACCGCAGAGGACAGCACCAAAAAAATCACATCGCCATCTGCGGTTTAGTAACGGATTTTTTTGTCTCTACTAAATTTGATTTTCTTTTCGACAACACCTTTGGAAATGAGAACAATAGAAATGTTCTATCTAGTTACTTATAATCTCTGGCCGTCACTGACGATTTATCCTTTTATATACAACCAGGAAAAAAATCAGCGGTGAAATCCATTGATTCAAAGGTTTTCTGAAAATCTTTACAAAAATTTTAAATCAATGAATTTTTCATTAATTTGAAAGTTTTCATATTTGATTTGATGTTTACAAGAGAGTAAATACATCATTTCACAGTTGATTTGAATTTGAAAAAATTTAAAAATCGTAATTTAACGATAAATCAAAGATGAAAACCATTGAATCCATCGAAAAATCTTTAAGATCAGAATCAACTGAAAAAACGTTGATTTACCATCCGAAAAGAAGTAAATCAACAGTTGTAATTTTTGTGTGTAGTTTTCAAGTTTTTCTGTTAGGATTAAAAATTTTAGTGCACCTCTCCGGGCCCCGGGAAAAATACACGTCCCTCGTCACTTCGACCCTGCTTACAACATAATTACTTCCTCAGGAGGGATAATCAGTTTTTAGTATTAATATATCCAAAGTCATTAACAATTTAAATGATAATATAAATCTTTTGCTGCAAAGTATATAATTATTTAATTTTATTGAATATATACTTTGAGACAAAATGCTTATATTATCATTTACTTGGTTAACATTATTTACATAGTTATTATATGAAATTTATTAATTTTGGATGTCGCAGTTAATAGTGCTAACATTGAATAAATTTAATGTAACTTTGAACTATAAATTATTTATTTATAAATGCATTTGCAAATATATATACAAATATATATACTAAATTTGGTTGTTAATTATTTATTTTCTTTTATGAAATTAAATTATTTATGATTGGGTCATTAAATAATATACAACCAGTGATGTAGTCGTAAATTCTTTTTTATCGGGTCCAGAGATTTTAAATTGTAAATACTAATTGCTGAAACACCACAAAACTCCCCTCCCCCCCAAATAATTTAAAATATATAAAAGAAGAAATATTATAAGCAATATTATACCAATACTTTATCATTACCAAATTGCACATTTTTCATTTACGAGCTGTAATAATAAATAATATATTAATAATATAATGTAGTGGTAGCTTTCACAACAAAAAACAACATTATAAATACTTCCAAACAGGGTTTGACTTGGGTTCTATTTTCTTATAAACTCGCGTGCGTTCATCAATTGCTGATCTGTGGCGCTCATAAATGCTAACCGAAATCTCATACCAAATTTCTTGAAATTTCTCATACAATTGATTCTCCGTTTCTATATTATTACTAATAACTTACTCAATTTTCTCTTAATATTTGTCTGATACATGTCTTCTTTTGTTTTCTTTACTTTATTCATTCTTGCTTAAAATTGAGTCTTTCTATTATTCTATTTTCATAGTATACTCCTCTGGCACATTGTATTTATCTTCTATGTCTCTGTCATTGGTTCTAAATCCGTGTATGTTTTCAGTATTAGTTCTTGTCGATTGTATGCGTGTTATTTTTTTTATTTCTTCGTTGTGGTACTTTCCTTAAAAACTGACCTCATTTTCCCCACACATTAAGCATTTAATTACATATGGGCACTCAAATCTTATTTCACTGTAAAAACAATCACCTATGGCTAAATTTTAAATTGATACGAGAAATAAACCCTTACTTTCATTAGATAATCTTTTTGATATGTTTTTCATGAAGAAGGTTGATAATTTTATTTCTGAACTTTTTACATTTTTCTTTAATACTAGCTTGAACGTTTTGGAAATGTTCTCCATCTTTGAAGTTATTAGTTTTTATTTGAAATTTACTTGAATTTTAAATTTTTCGATTGAGATTATGATTGAAATTTATTAATAAAATTTTATTTTAATTAAGAAATTAAAACATCAAACAAAAGTTTAATTCTGAAATACTTTTTCTTACTCTTTTTTGTTTATTCGTGTGGAGTATTTATATTATTATTAAATTTTTTAATAATACGTAAAAATAATTAGTATCCGGTGTAAGAATATATAACAACCATTAAATTTCTATTGTTTTATAATGAATTTTCTAATATGATAATATGTTAATCAAATAATAATAATAATAATAATAATAATAATAATAATAATAATAATAATAATAATAATAATAATAATAATAATAATAATAATAATAACACAAAGCAATTAGAAATTATTAAATTTATATATTTCAATTTTACAAATAATATTTTTAATCAATTGAAACAAAAATTATAACAAAATGTAAATAAAAAGTGGCTCGTTTCCACAGACTTTATTAATTGAAATATTTCTACCTGAAATAAATTATGTTCATTTCAACACAAAATTTAATTTATCTTTCACGGTGAACAGCAAGAAAACGAAGATTCAATTAGAGAAAAGTAAGAGAAAGAATGGTAGGGTAAATTTCGTGAACAGGGCCGAAATATTTAAATTAATAGGCGGAAATGGCTTACCTTTTCATTTATATTTTGTTAACTTAAAATTTTCACGATTGACAAATTTATTTTAAAGTTGATATTTAAAATTAATGAATAATTTTCATTTGAACAGTTTTATAAATGCTTTTTGGGGCAAAGCCATTAGAAATCCGAATCAGATATTTTCCGTGGATGTCGAACCATCTTTGTCTTCCAGTTTGCATGTAATTGCTGAAGTTTTCTTGATTTCCTGTTCCCAAGAAAGTTCAATTTCATCATTTAACACAGTAAATCTTAATATTATTTAAATTCTATTATTATATGCAAGCATAAGTGAGGTACCAATGTACAAGTCTGAAAGAGGACGTTAATGACTTGCCGGTAATCTTTATTTTGATTAGACAACCCAACTTTTTCGCATGTTTCAAGAAGTTAAGTTTTTGTAATGTTGCACGCATTCTTGAATTATTTGTCTGAAATCGGAGGCAGTCAATTAAGGCTTCAAAGGGCCCAACATCGAGGCTCAGTACAAGGGCCCCAAAATCTTGCTACGCCACCAGCAACCATTAATCGAGACATCATGATATTTAAAATATATATAAATATTTTATAATAATGTCGTATTAAGATAATAATTAGAAAGAAAGAAAGCAAAGAAGTATTTAAAATAATTTGATCTCCATATATTTAGATTAATATATTCTTTTGTATTAAAACGTTATCAAAAAGAGAAGGTATGAATTCATTAAATTATACTTGATGGATAAAATATATCTAGAAATTAAATGAAAAAAGTTTGATCTATTCTCTAAATCGAAAAGAACATGTAATAAATTCTAAAGGTAAAATAGATCAAATGTGACATAAAAAGATAAATGATTTTACTGATGAGAAAAAAAGAATTAACAAATAGCAAAATTAAGTTAAGGTGACATACCATGATTAAGGTGACCAGACGTCCCGCTTTTGGCTGGATAGTCCCGATTTTGCACGATTTATCCCGCGTCCCGCAACGTTTTTCAAAAGTCCCGACTTTTAAAATTAAGTTAAATTTTATATTTATGAAAATCTTTGTTTTGCATTCTAAGAATCCTACGGACTACTAAGACTAACATATTGCTTTTCTTAACCAGTTACATTGTATTTGTTCATCAGATGATACACTTCGTGTTCGTACTGCGTGCTAGGAAGCTAATTAAACAAATAAATATTACAAATCTGCTACTTATCATAGAAAATTAAGATAAGTAATTTATTTATATATTTCATAAATACATAAATTTTCTTAAACTTAGCTTAAAATACTCGTAGTCTTCAATTTTATATGGATAACAAAATGTATATCACTGACCCTAATCTTAAAAGAAATTTTAGAAAGAAATATAAAAATAAAATTTTGCAAATATTTTAAGTTAATCAAACTAATAATATGTCAAGGTGGTGAATTATCAGTTTATGTCTCGCGTCTGTGTGCGTTTTTTACTTTGACATTGGATTAATTTGTGTGCGCACACAGACGCGGACAATTGTCGAGTTGTTATCACAGTTTTGGATTTCAGTATCAATTTTTGGATTTATGTAAAGTTTTTTTATTTTTTTGGATTTATATCAGTTGTTTAAATTTGGTAAGATTTGTGGTTGTTTTGAAAATACAAAGGTTTTAAAAATTGTACTTATGTTAAAAATCAAAAAATATTACCATATTATTTTTATTCTATATGAATATTTTTGTTGATACCCCCTCTCCTTCAAAATTGTCCCGCTTTGCCCATCTAAAAATCTGGTCACTTTAACCACGTTGGATTCCTTAAATATTTGCTATTCTGGTCGAAGAATTAACTGTAAGTGAAAATGTTTAGAGAAGGAACAAAGTACAAAAGTTAAAATTTTGTGCTGGTCATATAATTCAAATATTATAATATTTATAAGAAAGAAGAATTTTATCAGTATTTAGAACTATTAACAACACATTAAAAATATATTTTCAATTATTTATAATAAAACATTAAATACCTTAGAAATATAATAAGAAAAGTTTGTTTGAATATCTGAAATTAAGTAAAGAAAAAATAACATTAATTCAGTCTACAATTAAGATATTTATCAAACAGATTCTCAACTGATCTAGAGTCATTACAGATCAATATTGTTAGATTTGTTTTAATAAAACAAATATATATATATATATATATATATTAGTGATTTAAATTATGTCCGAAACTTCACAGTCTCATTCACCAAAGAGAATGAATTTTAAGGAATTCTCCAGTTGGAAAGAGTTGCAAAGTTTTATATAGGACAATTAACTTGCTGTAAATGAATATGTGAAAATAAACTCGTGCGCATTTATTCTGAAAAATAAGTTCCAATTTTAGAGTCTTGACAATAAATAATATACCGTATTTCTTTCATGCAAACCCGTGCGAATTAAATTTTCGTGCACTTTGGCAGTATTTTAAAGAAGCAAATACTCTTTTTTCAATCGCTCACCCTAAAATATCTATACACGCGCTATGAAATGAAAAGAATATACGGATGTGCTATGTGATACTCGATTTATTCTGAATATTAAATGTAAATTGATGCTTTTGTCTTAGGGTTCATCAATATCAACTCAAATATTTCATGAAGATATTACTACTAAATTTATCCACCGGTGGAATTCATTTATAAATTCAAAAAGAAAGGTACCGGAAGAGGATATAGTTTCCTTAATGTCTAACATTGTTAAAGTACATTTACTATTTATTAATTTTAATTATTATTAATTTTAATTTTATTCAGAAATACGAATTAGAAGAGTTTAAGGAACATGCTTTGGAGGAATTAAAAATATTAGGACACAAATATCTAAGACAAGTATTTGAGAAGTTTTAAAAATATTGAATAGATTTATTTTGTAAATAATAGTAATAATAATAATAATAATAATAATAATAATAATAATAATAATAATAATAATAATAATAATAATAATAATAATAATAATAATAATAATAATAATTAATAATAATAATAATAATATTAATAATAATAATAATAATTAATAATAATAATAATTAATAATAATAATAATTAATAATAACAATAATAATAATAATTAATAATAATAATAATAATAATAATAATAATAATAATAATAATAATAATAATAATAATAATAATAATAATAATAATAATAATATTAATAATAATAATAATAATAATAATAATAATAATAATAATAATAATAATAATAATAATAATAATAATAATAATAATAATAATAATAATAATGTCGGTGGTTAAATACCAATATGAAGAAAGCCACATCGAAAAACCTATGTCCAATCAGTATTATTCCATATTTTCATAATTTTACTATAGTTAAGAATAAAATATATTGCATTTTCAGAGAACTATTAGTTCAAAAACGACAAAAATTAAAAATATAGTATATGAAACAACTATTGGTTGTATTACCAAACAAAAGACCAAAACCGAATTTAATGAGAATAACTACCCAAAAAAAACATAAATGAATTCACTAAAGGATGAAAGCTAATTTGATAAAAAATATCATAATTATAACTGTGTAAAATTATAAAACCTTAATTTAAAAATTAAGTTTATTTAAAAGTTTATTTAGGTTTATTTAACAGTGAGATGTTGCAATTGTCCTTTTTGTTGCAATTCTGTTTACAATGAAGCAGTTGTCAAAACCAACCAAAATAAGTCCATTCAAATGTAGAGTAATAGATATGTTCAAAAATCACTACCATAATGAACACTATGCTAAAAAAATATATTAAATTAAATTCTATAATTTCCACCACAATCTAAGTCTGAAATTCACATAATTTCTTTATGAACAATTCATTAATTTGTGGTCGCTGAATTACAACTCATTGGTCCACCAAACCACTGAGATACACCTTCTATAATATAAGAAAAAAATCATTAACTTTATAATATAGAAATATGCTTACTCACTCTGATAATATTCTTTGCAAGTGCAATGTGATACTCTACACCAGTGATTCTCAACCACTGTGCCGCAAAATTTTAAAAGTGTGACGCAAAATGATCTTATAATTATATAAAATCAAAATACATGCCTTAAAAGGTACTTAAATTTAAAAATCTTACTTGAAAACCATTTATAAAATTGAATAAATGAAGTAATTAACTTCACTTTTTGAGTGAGTCATATTCACTGATTCACACAACAAGGTGTATTATTGAAACTTGTGTGCCTCAAAATTTTGAAATCGTTAAAAGTGTGCCCCACCAAAATAAGGTTGAGAATCACTGCTCTACACTATTGAAATTGAAAAATTTATAGAAAATTTAAATACTGCACACAAAGAACTCATCAAAAATCCATGTAAATTTACAATATGCATTTATGAGGCAATGAGATACTTCTATATTAACGTAATTTTAGACAAATTTTAGTAAAAAATTGCAAAAAAATCAAGTTTCATTGAAAATGAGGGAATATTATCATAAGGTTTAGTTTAAAATTAATTTAATATTTCCGTAGTATTTTCAGACATTTCTATCAAAACCCTCCCATTTCTTGGAAGCGAAAAGATTATATTTTAAATTTTACCAGAAAAGTTTAAAGAATTTACATATTTATGGAGATTAATTTATTTTTTTAAATAAATAACTTAAAATTGGCAAAATAAATAACATCATCTTACATATTATTTGTTAAACTCTATAATAATTTTAATAAATTAATTTTTATAATTTTAATAAGTAGCGAAATTTTTGAGTTTGTAAAATTCAATAAATAATATTAATTTTTATATTAAAATTAAAGAAAATATAACCAAAATTTAATGAAATTAAAACAAAAATGAGTAATTGCTAATTTGAATATTAAATTATTTATTAATACATATTCTTATTTTTCTTAACATTAATGTAATTTATTTCAGGTGTAATCAAAACCCAAATCAAATGAAATGTATTATCGAAATTTTCATGAAATCTTGCTACTTTATTTTTATTATTTTATTTTTTTCAAGTTCTAATGTCAATTTCTTTTAAATTTTTACAATTATAATTTTTTATAAGGTTTTATTTTTGATTAATTCAATTAATTTATTATTTGTACTGATTATTAATGAGATAGTTGAAATATTCAAAATAAGGTTGCAGAATATGATAAAATATTCAAATATTTCAATATAATTGTGAGAATAATTAAAAATAAAACAATTTAAAAACATGTCAAAAACTTTATAATAATAAATTTTAAAAAGTAACACAAATAAATTTCAGAATGTTTGAAATTTAAAAAGATAAAATATTTATTGAATGTTTGTGGATGAATTTTCCTTATTCAATTGTTAACGCATGTTTCCTAAAATATCCTCAAAAATATTAAATAATATTTTGTTTGTGTTATAAATAAATTTTGGTATTATTAATGGATGTTCTTAATTAAAGGAATGAATCAAATAATAATAATAATTGTTAAAATTGGTCAATGTTTCTAAGTTTTAATTGCAAAAATAACTGGGAAATTAAAAAAACCCAATCAAACATGCTCCACAAACCTCAATTAAATCAACAATTATATGCAGTAGGTAGTGTTTAAATTAGTGTCATCTTTACGTTTAATTAACAAGTCAAGAAATGCTATGGATAAATCCTTCTCAGTTTCACATGTGAATTTAATGTTCTTATGCAATCCATTCATGTAAAAAAGGTTTCACATGTTCCTTATTTTTAAATATCAGAAAAATATCATCAACATATCTTTTATACACAATTGGTTTTTCATATTGAAAAGAAGCAATTTTCTTTTCTAAACATGCCAAAAATAGCCAAATAAAAAAATGCCAAATAGCAACTCCATTAATTTGTTCATACCGTTCATTATTAAAAAGAAAATTAACTTTGGAAGTTGCAAACTCTAAAAGCATTCTAAATGCATTTCCACCACACATATTATGCGCATTAATATTTTCATTCCATAATTCACAACATAAATCGATTGTTTCTTTCAATTTTTATTGAATTAGGAATGTCTGATTTTAAAATCTTATCAAAAAAGTTTCATAATTTTTTTGAGCGTGTGATATGTGAAGCATTATTGATAAGAACTTTTAATCCTAAAATCAATGTGCAGAATGCAGTGAATACGTGTGTGTTGAATGTTTTTAATTAAATTTTTGTATATTGATGTATATTGAATAATTGTTATGTTAAATAATTAAAAAATAATTAAAATAATATTTTTTAAATAATTTTAAAAATTTAAATATAATTGCAAATTATTTTTAAAAATAATTGTTTAAAATATTTATTTATAATTTAAAATTTATAAATTTTATAATTTGTTTATATATTATCAATATAGGTAACCAGATGATGATAGTGATGCTATCGAAATATATAGTGAAAAAGATGTACGAATGACGATATATATATATAAATTATACACACACATTCTATATAGTTTAATTTAGCGACTTTAAAATTTGGTCAATGAAGTATTGGGGTAGAAAAATAAGTCTATCCAGAATGAAGAAAGTGTCTGTGTGTATGTGTGTACCGGACAAGATTTCATGAAAATTTAAAAGAAAATACATGTAATTTATGTAGAAAAACATCAATAATGGACAAAATTTTAAGGGAAAATTAAAATATTTCGAGTATCGTAACAATCGCATTTTTGAGACGTTTTTCACGATTCAAAATTATAAATATGGCAAAATTCAATCATATAGATTGAGAAGAAAAAAGAAAATTGCAACTAGCACAATAAAATTGATGAAATGTTAAACATTTCTTTGATCTACAACTGGTAGTTCTTATGCAAATATTTATTATATAAAGTAATCAATTTTAAAACTTATTATAAATTTATATTAAAAAATTGAAAGAACTGAAAGAATATTATTGTAAATTCATTTATTCGAATTATTATTATTATTATTATTATTATTATTATTATTATTATTATTATTATTATTATTATTATTATTATTATTATTGTCATTATTATTATTACTATCATTATTAGTGTAAATTACAAAGTTATATATTTTCGGTACGTTTGCTCTTTTTAATAAAATTTTTTAATAAATATTCATCTGGAGAAGCCTCCACATTATGGCCTAAATTAGCTGTGTGATTGAAAAGCCAGCATACCCATCAGTCTGAGCATCCCGAAGGTACCCCAAACCGTGGTATGCTGGATCTCAACTCCACGGTAACTATCGTTCATAATCAATAAGCATAACAATTGAAACCAATACAAATTATTATTCAAAACTTAAAAACTAAATGAAAATTAACAATTAAAAAGAACAAAAAATATTAACTAAAACTAAATTGAATACAAAGATTTATTAGCTTAAAACATTACATAAATATTACACATTAAAATAAAATTACCAAATCCAATACCACGATGGCATAAAATCGAAAACTGAGAGCAGCAACAATATTGTGTTAACGTTAAATGTCAAAACCAAGTGTAATTTCAAATTGAAAACTAGTTGTTGTGTTCAAGTTGAAAACTAGTTGTTTAACTGAATTTTCAAGTCAGTATTTATACTGATCTCGATTGTGCATCCATGCATTCTCTGCCACTAAATCCAATCAGAATGCAGTCAAACTTGATTTACTTTTGCATGCATGCACGAGAGTGTGTAATTATTTATTTTTAATTTAATTGATTTAATTAATTAATTTATTTAATTTTTATTAATTTCAACAATTTAATTTTGTACATTTTATAATTAAAATAATTTTAGCTAATTTTATTTTAATTTTCCTTAATTTTAACCATTTAATTTTAAAAGCTTTATAATTTAACTATTTTTATTTTAATTTTTATTATTTTTGACGATTTAATAAATTTTATAATTTACATAATTTCAACTAATTTTATCTTAATTTTTATTATATTATCAGTTGTACTGGAAATTCAATTTTTAAATTTATTTATCTCTTTATTTTGTTTCCATTAATTTTTAAATAAATTATCATGTTCCTTTCTTAAAGTCATAGCTCCTTCGTATGAATATGCGACCAATAACATTCTTAATTAATTCTATTATGGTCTTTTGTATGTAAATATTACCAATAATCCTTCCTTAAATTTCTTTTCCTATTAATTTAATTTATTAATTTAATTTTAAGTTAATTTATTATCAATTATTTTATTTTTTATTATTTTATTTGCTAGTTGGCAGGTTTTTTGAATGCGATATTTCTCTTAACTTTATTGGTGATTGCAACTTCTTGTGTTTCGTGATTTTATGATACATGTTTTATTTATTCTCAATGTGTTATGTACTTTATTTTGTATTATTTGGTGTATGATCATGGATTTTAATTCAACTTGGTGCGGTTTTTATGTTATGTATTTTCGATTCATTAAAACAAACTCTCAATTCTCGGTTTTAACCCGACAGAATGTTTAAAATTATACACGATGAAGTAAAAGTAGTTATTGAATCTTAATTGTAAAAAAACTTTTACACTTCCAAAATATTACAAAGAAGAATTGTTTGGTGAATTAGAGATGATAAAAAAATGAAAAAATTATGTCAAAAGAAAACTAAAATCATAAATCTAGAAAATTATGTTAAATAAAGGTAAACAATTACATGAAATAAAATAAAATCTTTTACAAAACAGAATATCTCAAAGAAAACAGTTATAATATAGTAAAAATAAAGTTAATGGGGGTCCATAGAAGGAAGTAATTACAAAAAATTAAAATTAATTAGCTAATAGATAGAGGCAATCGAATTAGGCGACGAGTAAACAGAATTGTCAGTTGGTCGAAGAAATAAAAGAGATGGTATTGTGAAAGGTAGTAAAAGTGAATTTAACTTAGTCCTAATCAAACCGTTTTAAATCTAGCGTACCAGATAGGGACCTCTCCCTTTGAAAGATATATCCCTGTGCAAGATTCAGGTTGAAATTGAAAAGTGTGCAGAGTAAAAAGAATTATTTAAAGTTGTATGAACGGAGATTGTTTCATTAAAGTGTGTAATAAAAAAGTGTAATTGTTATTATTGTGTTGTGTTGTTCGATTTGCTTAATAAAAGGACACCAAGGAGTCAGACAATGATACCGACTTGCACAAATTACCTAACAATATTAATTAAAAAATTTTAAAAATTTAAATATCAATATTTAGAAGAACAAGTGAAGGCAAATAGTAAATAGAACAAAAAGAACGAATCCAATAATTTAAAATAAAATCGGAGGTGTCAGAAGAAATTTTTTGGACAACAAAATCATGTTTAACAGGCATGATAGCAATCAGTAAAAAGGAATATATATTTATTTATATAGCAATATCGTCAGGTTTGCAGAACCCAAATTATAAATGGGAACAAAGTGTATAAAAGTTAATATTAACAAAATTTGCAGGTTATGGCCATCAAAAAATGTGTGTTAGTTCATAATTATTGACATTTTGAATTTGAGGTAATATTGTTGTTTGAAATATATATTGTGACCTGTTGTCAAATTTATTTAGAAATCGTCTATTTGTATGATAGTTTGATAATAATTAAAGAACCAAGGGGTCAGGTTTGAATTTAAATCCTACTAAAATCTTTAGAAATCGAACAGGTTTAAAGATTTCTAGGATTTGATGCTTGAATTTCAAAATTTATGATTTAATATTTTGCAATTCAATTATTTGTAAATATATTTTAAGGTATTAAATGTTTTCTTTGAAGGTTAAGATCGCCATTGATTATACAAAGTTTGGTATATCCAATACAATCCAACGATCAAAAGTGAATTGTTATTCTTTTCATTTTTTATTCATTTACCATTTGAAGAGGAATTTTAAAATTTAAAATTATAATTATTATTAATTTTAAATTAGTGCAATATTTGGATTAATGTTTTTTATATTTAAAAAGTTTAAAAATAATTAATAATATCATTAATATAATAATAATATTAATAATATTAATTAATAATATTTGTAATAAATTTCAAAATTAATTTTAAAAAATTAATGAATTAGTTAATTAGTTTGTTAGAAGAGCAATTTATTTGATTTAGTTTGATTTCAATTCTACCCGAAGATGACAGTGATTCTGTCGAAATATATTGTAGTAAAATATATATATTGGATTTGGTGCTTTTCGTTAGATTTAAATCGATGCCATTATTTAGCGATTGTTATAATAAATTTCATTTACTTCAAATATTCTTTTTACAATTGATTTTTTATTTTCTTTGTCATTTTTTCAGTTTATCGATCAATATTTTTTTATTTAACACAAATCTTAGACTCAGCCATTTTTAAATGTTTGTTTATAAAAAATATAATCAATTGTAAAATTAAAAAAACCTTCAAACAAATATTTTAAAATTTTATTCAATATTTTTAAATGGACATTTTAATATTTATTGTTTCTGCTCTAAATGGCATATTATGATATTTCAAATTCATATATACATCTGTAGGTAGTTAGTAGCTTACGGCAGCAACCCCCTGAAGGGTCAATAGAAAAAAAGCCATGATTTTTCTGACTACAGTGAGAGGGTCTCGATTGATCACTAGGATTTACAATACAAAATCTTATTCTCGTTAAAAAAGCATGGATTTTTCTAAGTAAATTAAGGTGGGTCTCTTTGGTCCTGGGATTTTTAATACAAAAAAGGGGTCTTCAATAAAAAAGCATGGATTTTCTAAGTATAATTAAGATGGGTCTTCTTGAACCGAGGATTTTTAATACAAAATCCGATTCTCGTTAATAAAGCATGGATTTTTCAAAGTAAAATAAGCTGGGTCTCCTTGAACCGGGGATTTTCAATACAAAATCCGATTATTGATAAAAAGTCATAGTAACTTAAGGTCTCAGGATATTTTTTATGTTATTTTTTAATGAAAATTTTAATGAAAATTTTAATGAAATAATTTTAAATGAAAAATTTTATGAAATATTTTTCAAAGTAAATTTTAGATTGAAATTTTTATGAAATATTTTTCAATGTTAATTTAAGATGCAAATCTTTATGAATTAATCAATTACCACATGAAATTATTGGTTAAATATGTAAATTAGGGTTATATTTGGTTGTTAAATAAATTATGGTGTAAAATTAAGTAATAAAGGATAAATAGGTAAATTAATGATAATTAAGTACATTATGGGCTCAAATCTTTATTTTAAAGTAAATCGGAACTTTTTTTCCAATTTAACCACTGATTATTTTTTCCATTGAATTTATTAAAAAGAGAGTTTGAAGACTATAAATCAGTAATATATCGATGTTTTTTGATACTCACGAATTTCCGACACTGCCTTTTTCAAGTGAATTTGATCATTATTGCATTTAATAATTGTTGTTGGGAAAAATAAATTTATTTCGTATTTTATAATAATCATATTGGTTTATATTAGTTTATATTTATATAAAACCAATAAATTTATTATAAAATACGAAATAAATTTATTTTTCACCAACAGCAATTATTAAATGCAATAATGCTTTACTTGAAAAAGGCAGTGCCGAAAATTCGTGAGTATCAAAAAACGATAATTTTTTCAATAATTATATTTTCTAAGAATATTTCCATGAATGTTTACACATTGATGAACTTAAATATTAAAAATTATAAGCTAAGAAATTAGTTAACTTTATCAAGGACAGATAAAATATATTTGAAATCTACTTGAAAATTATTGAAGGATATACTGAAATTTGTTATTTAGTTTGCTATAATTGCTTGAAAATGATTGGCTGAATCGTTGAAGAATTATGATCAATCAATATATATCATCTCTAGTTAGGTTTTTGATGGTAAATTGGTGAAATATTTGTAGAAAATATTGATTTTGATCTTTTAACTCTTACTACATGAATTTAGGTACTAAATTATTTCATAGATGTATGTTGGGTGGCGATAAGTTAATGAAAATTCATATGTTTGAAGAGTTCTCTAAGGATTTTAAGAGGATTGACTAAATTAAAGGGGGATATAACCTCAAGTGGGTGGAATTAAGGGATATAGTCGGTTAGATATTGATATTTAAAGAGGTAGAAATATTTGGTGAGAGATCGGTTAAGACGGGAATTTATGATTTTTAAAGGGGATATAGTCAGATGGATTTAATGAGGGATCGGTTAAAGTGGGAATATATGATTTTTAAGTGAGATCTAGTCGTTTGGATGTTTAAAGGGTTAAAATTATTTGATGAGGGATTTGTTGTGGGAATCTTTTGAATATTTAAATGGCTGATAATGTTATTTGAAATGTTTTAAGGAAATCACATTAGGGGAAATAGTGAATCAACAATAGTTTTTGTGTGAAATATATCATTTTATTAGGTTGTGATGAATGCACAGTAAATTCATTTAGATTTCTGGTTTAGAAATGTTTTTTTAATTTTCTATTAATTATCTAGGGTTTTATTAAATAGGGTTAATGACTAATTTACTTTGTTTTGACAATGAAATATTTGAAATGTTTAGAGATAATTGGGATTGATATCAACTTTAAATTATTTTTATCTTTATTTAGGCGGACAATGACAAAAGTTGAGAAATATTGACTTAAAAGAATTGCACATCGACTACAGAAAATTGATCTTTATTGGATGAATAAATTTAATTTTTCAATGCAACTACTGGGTTAAATTATACAGTAAAATTTATTTTATTTTAAATTTTTATTGATTTAGAACAAATATTTAATTATAACTGGTTTTATCAATAGATTTTATAAATTGTTTAGTGTTAATGTCCAAATTAATTTTTGATGATTTTAGTGAAATATTTGTAATAATAGGAATTAAGAGTAGAAATATAGTTATTTAAAGGGATTTTAAGGAATCTTATTAGTCTGAGGGGAATATATGATCTTTTACGAGTACTTATCGATAAAATACTAATCTTTAAAGATGGATAGATATTTTAAGGAAATTTAATGCTTTTTAGTGGAGAATCATTCATTTTCTTGGATACAGAAACCATCAATATTATTATTTATAGTAATTTATTTAGAGAACTGGTTTATTTAATGTACTTATATCAGTCTTCTTTAGAATTTAATGATCATTATTTTTAGTGTAAATTGACGACTTTGATAATTTGTAATTTGAATCTTTTGAATAATTTGAGCAATCAGTCAATCAATTTGAGTATACATGCATTACTTTTTAAAAGTGATTAAAATTAATTTATTTCAATTAATTAATAACTTGAATGATCAGTATTTTTTTATTTACTGGATTATTAATGAATAGAATTTAAAGTTCTTTCCTGTTCATTAATTACATTTGAGGATATTTATTTAGTATGTTTTGAATAATTTAAATTTTCATAATGATTTTATCAATTTTTTCCTAGTTATTGAAAAATCTTGAGTTCAGTTGAAATTTTATTAATTTTTCATTCAAATTTTTTTTAAGTGAAGGGGATTTTCTTTAAATGATCTATTTGTTAGTACTTGGTTGTTGGTATCTAGTTATTAGTACCTAGTTGTTAGTACATGGTATCTAGTTGGTTGGTATCTAATTGTAACTAATCGATATTTAGTTGTAGGTATATGGTTGTAAATACTTTGTAGTTTGTCGTAATGTACTTGGTAACGCGTATCTAGTTGTATAGGTTTTATTTGTTAATTTCTCGATGGAATTGGTTGTTGGTTGATAGTACTTCGTACCTAATTGATATTTTGGATCCTCCACAGCTGTACTTTCTTGCTATATTTGAATCAGAAAACAAACCTGAAAATATTGAACCAGCACAATCACTAGATAAAAAGCTGTGTGAATGCATGATGGTATGATAGCAAAAAGCCACTTCTGCTGATGTA